>MDKI01265206.1:0-17438 GCA_005239505.1 Nicotiana paniculata
ATGTCACTTAAATTGGAAAAACTCCCGTATCCAATCCCGTGTCGGAAAAAGGAGGTGTGACAGACGGGAAATACGAACCATTAAAAACGTATTTTCCCGATGAAGAAGTTTTATTCGTAGGAGAGGACATTACAGAATCCTACGATGGTTGGAGGATGTTCTTTGATGGGGCCGCAAACTTCAAAGGCGTAGGTATTGGGGCAGTCTTAATATCAGAAACCGGTCAGCACTATCCAGTATCTGCCAAACTTAGGTTCCCCTGCACCAACAACATGGTTGAATATAAGGCTTGCATCTTGGGGCTCAACATGGCCATCGACATGAATGTTCAGGAGTTATTAGTGATCGGTGATTCAGACATATTGATACACCAAGTACAAGGAGAATGGGCGACCAAGAATTCAAAGATACTGCCATATCTACATCGTGTACAGGAGTTGAGAAAGAGGTTCACAAAGATAGAATTCCGGCACGTCCCCAGAATCTAGAATGAGTTCGGCGATGCATTGGCTACCTTTTCATCTATGATCCAGCATCCAGACAAGAATTTCATCGATCCCATCCCAATGGGGATCCATAATCAGCCGGCCTACTACGCCCATGTTGAAGAGGAAGCAGACGGAAAGCCTTGGTTTCATGATATCAAGGAGTACTTGGCAAAGGGAGAATATCCAGAACTTGCAAACGCTACTCAGAAACGCACACTTCGAAGGTTGTCAAACAATTTCTTTCACAGCGAAGGGATCCTGTATATGAGGACTCCTGATTTGGGTTTACTAAGGTGTGTCGAAGCAAAAGAAGCAACGAAACTATTGGAGGAGATACATGCTGGTACATGCGGTCCTCATATGAACGAGTTCGTTCTAGTTAAGAAGATACGTTGGGTCGGTTATTTCTGGATGACCAAGGAAACGGATTGCATCCAGTATGTCCGAAAATTCCACCGTTGTTAGATACATGGGGATATGATAAAGGTACCTCCTAGTGAGCTTAATGCAACAAGTTCTCCATGGTCGTTCGCCGCCTGGGGAATGGATGTTATTGGACCAATCGAGCCTGTCTCCTCCATTGGACATAGTTTTATTCTATTTTCCATTGATTACTTTACCAAATGGGTCGAAGAAGCCTCTTACAAAGTAGTTACTAAGAAAGTCGTGGCCGACTTTGTCGGCGACCGCATAGTTTGTCGATTCGGAGTTCCATAGTCAATCATTACCGACAATGGTTCCAACCTCAACAGTGACCTGATGAGAGCCATGTGTGAAACCTTCAAGGTCAAACACAAGAATTCCATAACATACAGACCTCAGATGAATAGAGTCGTTGAGGCTGCCAACAAGAATATCAAGAAGATATTGAGAAAGATGATAGAGAAGCACAAGAAATGGCATGAGAAGCTGTCATTCGCCTTACTGGGATACCGCACCACAGTCCGCACATCAACTGGGGAAACTCCTTACATGTTTTTTTATGGTACAAAAGTCGTTATTCCTGCCGAGGTCTAAATTCCATCCCTGAAAATTATACAAGAACTCGAGCTCAATGATGCAGGGTGGGTACGAAGCCGTTATGAGAAATTGGCCCTCATAGACGGAAAAAGAATGAATGCAGTTTGTCATGGTCAGCTATATCATAATAGAATGACCAGAGTCTTCAACAAGAAATTCAAGCCGAGACGATTCACACCGGGGCAGCTGGTGTGAAAGAAGATATTTCCTCACCAAGACGAAGAGAAAGGGAAATTCTTTCTCAATTGGCAAGGCACGTACATGGTTCACCAAGTGCTGACAGGAGGAGCACTCATACTTGCAGAAATGGATGGATAAATCTGGCCAAAGCCAATCAACTCAAATGCAGTCAAGCGCTACTATGTGTAACTTTCATGCTTTTATCAAATGTTGTAAATTGAACTACGCCTGACCTAATTCCTATTTAAGAGGGGATCGTAGGCAGCCCTATGGGTTCGGTCACATTTTAATAAAATTTCATTTCCCCCACGAATGGAAATTGGGGCAGAATTTTGAGGAGGGACCTCAAAATTCCGAAGCAAATGCAGCCGAGTACCGCACAAGCAACAGCCAGAAGCATTCACCCATCAAACTGGGGCAGAATTTTGAGGAGGGACCTCAAAATTCCGAAGCAAATGCAGCCGAGTACCGCACAAGCAACAGCCAGAAGCATTCACCCATCAAACTGGGGCAGAATTTTGAGGAGGACCCTCAAAATTCAATAGCAAGAGAGGTCGCAATGCCTTCAACCGCGTCGTGGTCGTCGGTTCATCCAAAGAAATTACTTTAAATTATATGTTATATTTTTATAAAACCATGCATATTTGCTTTCTCAAAACAGCTTGTTTAGAAATGCTACCCCTGTGATATGAACAACAAAGTCCTCATTATCAAGCAGACAGGATGAGCCGAGCCAGTGGGGATGTGAACTAACCCTCCCCTTTACAGAACTCACAATTTTTCTTTGGATGCAGGCACCAAGACGGCGAAAGCCCGGAACACATTACTATTTTCGCAAGATGCATATTTCTTAAGGACACGCTCTCAAACTCGTCGCATATGCCGACGCTTACTATCATCACAAACAACGCTTATTCACCACAATCATATCACCACAGTTTATCATCAGCTAAGAACTCTTACTGTCATTTATTTTCCCACACTGCATAAGGCTACCATTCTGCCTTCCGAGGTTCTATGCTACCTCCCCTGTATTTTATTTCCTGCATTGCATAAGGTTACCATTCTGCCATCCGAGGTTCTACGCTACCTCCCCTCCATTTTATTTCCTGCATTACATAAGGCTACCATTCTGCCTTCCGAGGTTCTACGCTACCTCCCCTGCATTTTACTTCATTGCATAAAGCTCCTATCTACCTCTTCAAAGCAACCACCTTTTGGGACGTTATTCATTTATGCTTCTCTCGGGCTAAGCTATGCCCCTCTTTTCTTTCGCAAATCGCAAGACTAAACTCTGTCTTGTTAGCGTAATCCTACTGCATTCTTCATGGGCTGAAATATCGCCAACTTGTCCAAAGGCGTCATCGTTCGGAGGCACCATAGTCATGGCCCGAGAACATCATTTCATGGCCTGAGAATCTCTTTTATTCAACTTGCATATCATTATTAAAAGGTGTCATGGTTCGGAGGCACCATCTTCATGGCCAGAGAACATCATTTTATGGCCTGAGGATCTCTTTCATTCAACTTGCATATCATTATTCAAAGGCATCATGGTTCGGAGGCACCATCCTCATATCCCGAGAACGTCATTTCATTAGCCTGCGAATCCCGAACCAAGCGATTCATGGCCCAGGACATCATGGTCTAAGGACAATCATCCTCAATTATCCAAAGACAGCATTCATAGTCCAACGGGAACTTGCATCATGTTTATATTATGCACGATATATGCTTGTTATTTATTTGCAGGTAATTCGGCTGGAACAGCCAACCCGGCGGGAGCAGACCGCTCCAGTTCTCCGATACAACCCCGTAAGACCTTCTTACTTTACCTTACCTTGCACCTTACGTCCGTTCTTGTGAAACATCACCGGTATATTTTACCGATGATTCCGGAACTACATACAGCCTGATTCTTGTAAAACCAGGGATATGTAGGCAGCTCAGAAGCCATGGTGCGGTCTAATTCTCTCCCACAATTTCCTCTCAGTCAAAATTGGCCATCATATCTTTACTCGACAACTCTCTCATCCTTCTCGGGTAAAGAGGGGCAGTTGTTGATACCCAATTTTTACTCAAATTATTGTCAAACTTCCATATAAGCCCTCAAAATTACTCTTTGTAATAATGAGTGTTTTTCCCTATTTTTCCATATTTTTATTAATTATTTTCCTATTTATTTTAATATTTCATATTTAAATAATTCATAAATTATGCTATAAATAATTCCAAAATATTTCCCAGCTCAGTATGTTATTTATAATCATTTTTTATTCAGTAAAATTCAATTATTTCACAAATTAGCCAATTGGGTCTCATTTAATTTTAATTACAGTAATTTTACAATTATAGCCCAATTGAACATTTTATATTATTTTAATTCGAAACTTATGCATTTTTTACACTTAATATTAGTTAATTACTGTAATTTTACCTATTTGGACTTAATTTTATTTTTTATACAATTATTAGCTATATTATTAATTATCTGTTTTTATGGGTATTTAACGACTAGCCACATTTTATTTAAATCCTAGCCACATTTCAACCCAACCCCACCTGATCCTTAACCCAATTAAAATACCCAGCCCAATCCCGGTCTTGCCAGGCCCAATCCCCAAACCAATCTGAGTCGTTGATCAAATTAGATCAACGGCCCAGATATTTGTTACCTTAATTAACTCTCAACTACACCCCCCCCCCCCATCCAACCCCTCATTCTTTCGAGACCATTTTCTCTCTCTATCTTTCTATCTATCACTGTATCCACTGGTTCTCTCTAGAAGTCTGTTGGACTTCTCCTTCTCCGATGGAACTCGTCTGTTTTCTCCGGTTGGTCTCTCACCGGAAGCCATGGTCCTTCACCCTCTTTGGGTCATCTGCTTATCTCTCATCGGTTCAGTGAAACCCTGGGGTCCTCAGGCGAGCTCGGAGCGGTTCTCTTGCCTCCCATGATCCCATGCCACTTTTCCGGCCTCCCCGGCCGTCTGCGTAATGATTCACAACCACTCCGGCTTAAGCCGGTGCCACCTCTGAGGTTATTCTTTTTCTCTGGGTTCCACGAAACCCTAATACTATGATTCTTCAAATTATTTTAAGATCTACTCTAGATCTACAGTATTACGAAGCTTTTCTACATTTCCTTTCTCTGAAACCCCATATTTTAACGATTTTTCAATTTCAAAATTAGGGTTTCTTAAACTCTTTCAAAAAACGGGTTTTACTTCTAGCTTTAGTGATTTCCACTGTATTTTTTTGAACTATTCTCTTATGTTTCTTGCTTGTTTGACTTATCATGCTAAAAGCCCTAATTATTTTAGCCCCTTCGATTATGTGTGTTTGTTCTCCTGTGAAGCCATTCTTGTATTCTCTTATTCTTGTTGCTAGGGACTTAGTCCAGTTGTTCTGTGATTCCTTGCTTAGGGTTCCCTATTCTTGTGCTATTAATTATCAAATTGATTTGGTTAATGACTGTTTTCCTGATAATCACCATTCACTCTGTGTATCACTTTTCTTAGTTGTGATATTTTCCTCGAACCTGTGACTTTGTATATTCTGTACTGATTTTCAAAACGTCCCCTTTACTTATGTGATACTTTCCTTAATTATCTTTGATTCCCCTGTGATTGCAATTGAATCTGAGATCCTCTTGATTGATTTTCAAACGGATGCCCTATTTTTACTTTAAAGATACACGGTTAGTTCAACTTGCCTTAATTATACACTATGTATATGGCCTTGCTTGTGCACTATGTGAATGTTTCTGCCCTAATCAGCCTTATTAGACTTATTTTCTTTCCTTATTCTGCCTTGAATTTACCGTTTGAAACTAATCTCCTTAATTAAAGGAGTCCAGTTTATCTTAATTGGTGTTGATTGATTGTTATTTCCATAATTTGCCTATGCACTACTCGTTTTCAAAACTATATAAAGACATGTCTTCCCTCTTCACAAACACACTGAGATTCATACGAAAAAAGACTAAAATTCACACACACACACACACATTGTTATTGAGAGCACTGACACACACATACATTGCTATGAACTTTTCTGTGCTTTCATACACTTCTTGCTCTTCGCATCTATTTCTGACTACTCAGTCAGCTGAAAGCCAAGACTGAGTAATCTCTATTGCTCTTGTGCTCCTGCACACTACAGTCCTACTGTTGCTCTCTCATCCTGCATACTACTGTCCTACTGTTGCTCTCTCATTCTGCATATTATTGTTCTACTGCTGCTCTCTTGTTCTGCATACTGCTGTTTGCTGCTCTATCTCTTTGCATTTTGTTGTTCTATACCTTTGAATGGTATGGTCCTAATTTAAGTTTACAAAGTCCAAACACAACATGTTTAAATTCATGTTAATATACTTGTTGTTCCTTTTGTGCTTTATTTTATGGTTTTATTGCCTACCATGTAACTAGCATGCTTCTATGATTTCCCCTCCCCTTTTAGTATAAGATGTCTCATGCTTTACCTTGTATGATTTACTATAACCCTGTTTGACTCCCATGGAGTCAGCATGCCTATTTTATCTATGTGATTATCCTTTTCCTGTCTCAAATGACTGATGTTTCTTATATGTTCTCATCCTCTACTTAGCTTCTAATAGTGCAGACCTGTGTCCCCCCACATGATACCTAAATGCTGTATGATTCTGACGCTATACCAAAATCTGCTTGATATGTGATGTTTTATGAAACTATGTGATAACTATGAGAATCCATAACTCTGTTCTATTGCTGATATCTAAATTATTTGTCCCCAACCCCTTACCCCTGTTTGTGTTTGCTCTTTCATGAGTCTTTTTGCCTATTGGTTGCAGTTGTACTGCTTCTCTTTCAAAACTCCTTTACTACTGTTCTTAAAGTTATTTCTCAAAGTGTTGTTGTTTTAAAACTACTCCTTTCAAACTCAAAATTCTCTTTTAAAACTCCAAGCACTTCCCACTACTCTTAGATTCTAGGTTCTGACCCCTTCGTGTGAGCACTGCCTTGGGGACCTCTGAGTACCCATTGAACTCTGATACACAAGGTTGGCCTTCTACACTGCACTTACTCATCCCTGGCTAGGGTACCCGGGTGTGAGCACTGTCCAGGATCTTCTAAGGTCCTTAGAGACTATGACACACTTGGGTTGAAAGGTCATGGCATATGGCAAGTGGATCTGGTACTTTGGGCCTACCGTTAGGCTCTCTATAGTATAGCTTCTTGATTTGCCTTTATTCAGTTGTGTAATTCATGTAATTATTGGTCTGTAATAATTTGTAAAATAACTCCGGGGTTGGATAGTGATTATGGGAGGGGATTATGCATGCTTATATAGTTGTGGGTATAAATCATGACTATAGGATTTATTTACCTATGTGTGCAATAGTATCATGCTTCGTACATGTATACTATGCATTATAAACCATGTTTAGGTTGTTTACTTCAGCATCTCTGCTATTCTCATGTTTATTTTAGAAAACCTGCTCACAGCTAATAACTTGTTTTTTATTTTTGTAAAACGAATAATCAGTATATATATGGACGCCTAGGAAAACCTTGGGCCTAATACTTATTAAAACCAAAACCAACTGTTTTATGTCTTGCCTGTATTAAAAAGTGGTCTTTAAAACTAATCAGTCTCTTTTGAAAACCTTAGAACCTTGTTGTTTGTCACTACTTTTACTCCTGCAACTGATGGATTTTCAAAACGATTCTCCTTTTCTGAAGTTCATGCAAATCATTCTGTTTTTCCTAAACCCTTGCTCTATTTTTCAAATTACTGGTTCTTGAAATTATGCACTCACTCTCCTTTTACTAAAACTCCTATAGACTACTGATTCTTGCTCGATTTTGAACTACTGGACTTCAAAGTTAGTCACTCCTTTCGAAATCACTCTGTTTTATTTAAAAGGTCCTGCCTCACTTCAATTTACCGGCCTTTCTAGAATTATTCACTTGTTTTACTGAGAGAAGTATCTAAGCTGTCGTGCATTTTAAATTTCTGCTCCTGCCTTTGATATACTGGATCTCCAGAATCCATCACTCTTTCCTGAAAACTACTCTGTTTTAAGTGAATTTCCTGTTTTATTACTGAGTTTTCAAAATCATTGACCTTTCCTAAAACCTGCCGAAACCTACTGTTTTCCACTCAAATATCCTACTTTAAGTTCTGATTTTGAGACCCTTTTTGTGTTTGAGACGTGCTATTTACGTGTTTACTTGTGGAGGGATCTATGAGCCTCTTATCTGCCCTTATGTGTTCCCCATATTTGTAGTCCTAATTGTTTTATATGTCTCTTAGGATTTTGTGCTTTTAAACCTAGGGGGTTCAACTTAGTACTCACCTTGTAGGATTAGTAGTCCTAAACACCCTCCAGGACTTATAGAATGGGACGGGTAATAGCACGCATTAAGCTTTCATGACCAACACACGCGTTTTAAATACCTTAGCAGGGTGGGAAGGGTAGAATACGGATATGATGACCGGTGCGCTAATACCACGTGTAGCCTCCCTTCGAGGAGTGATTACCGGGTATTGCATTGATGTGATCTGTATTACTTTAAACCTAGGACAATTCTTTTCAAATTTTATTACTCTTATGTTTCCCAAAACCCTTTAAAAATTTTCATACTTGTTTGAAATCCCCTCTTATATGAACCTTACTTGCTATTTGTTTACCGTCCAAATTCACAAAACTTCTTGACTGGGACCCACAGTTGTGGATCTTGAGGGGTTCCTAACACCTTCCCCTTAGGATAACTTCAAGCCCTTACCCAATCTCTGGTAATGCAAACTAGTTCATGAGTTATCTACTCTAGGTGCCCTAACGCACCACAAAATCGTTAGGTGGCAACTCTTCCTTAAACCTCTTCCTTTAAGGAGTTGTCCAGAATGTCATAAACCCGATCTCTCCACACCTGACCCATGCGAGGAAAAAGGGGGGCGCGACATATGGCCTGCTACTTTCTTCTCGTCCCATCATGTTGTCCCAAGACACAGCCGAAAGCTCCATGTAGTATAGATAAATAGAGTAGTAGAGGCCTCCCAGATTCTGGTGGGACCAGAACAGGTGGTTTGGACAAATATTCCTTGATCTTGTCAAAAACTTTCTGGCATTCTTCAGTCCAACTTGTTGCAACATATTTCTTCAACATTTTGAAAATCGGTTTACATATCACAGTTGATTGTGCTATGAAATGGCTAATGTAATTGAGATGCCCTAAGAAACTCATCACATATTTCTTGTTCTTCGGAGGTGGAAAGTCTTGGATAGCCTAGACCTTTGATAGGTCTAGCTTAATCCCTCGGTGGCTGACGATGAACCCTAACAATTTTCCAGCAGGGACTCCGAAGGCACGCTTTGCGGGTTTCACTTTCAGATTATACCTTCGAAGTCGATAAAAAGATTTCTTTAAATGTGCTATGTGATATGTACCCCTTTTAGATTTGATCATGGCGTCGTCCACGTACACCTCTATCTCCTTGTGTATCATGTTGTGGAAAATGGTTGTCATAGCTCTCATATATGTGGATCCTACATTCTTCAGGACAAACGACATCATTTTGTAACGATACACCCCCCCCCCCATGGTGTAATAGATGTTGTCTTATCGGAATCCTCTTCATCCATCAAGATCTGATGATATCCCGCGAAGCAATCTACAAAGGATTGGAGTTCATGCTTGGAACAGTTGTTGATCAGTATGTGTATATTGGGAAATGGGAAATCATCTTTGGGACTTGCTCTGTTTAATTCCTGATAGTCGACACACACTCTGACTTTCCCATCTTTCTTGGAACCGGCACAATGTTAGCCAACCAGGTCGGATATACAACCACTCTGAGGACCTTGGCTTTGATTTGCTTGGTAACTTCCTCTTTTATTTTCAAACTCATATCTAGTTTGAACTTTTTGAGTTTCTTCTTTACAGACGGACACATAGGATCGGTAGATAGTTTATGAGCTACTATGGACGTGCTCAAACCGGTCATGTTATCGTAGGACCATGCAAAAATATCCTCATAATCTTTCAAGAACCGAATGTATTCTTCCTTTTCCTACGGCAATAGATGAATGCTGACACGCGTTTCCTTGACTGTTTAGAAGTCTTCCAGATTAATTGTTTCAGTCACATCCAAATTGGACTTAGGCTTATTTTCAAGATTTTCCACTTCTCTAACAATTTCCTTGGGTATTATATCCTCTTCCAGATCCTCTGAATCACTATCCTTATGTTGCGTTGTCTCATTACATTTCACAGTTGTAGGTTTATCAGGATAAGTAATAATAACATTATATAGAGAGAAAATAATGAAACAACGCAACATAAGGATAATAATAAATACTAAAAACAACAATCCATTGATAAAGATTTAAAAATGTCAAACAGGTGCAGTTCGATGATTCAAGCAATTATTTCAAAACAAAATATGCTTAAAATAAAATATTGAAAATGTCTTAGATGGTCATAAAATTTCTTTCAAAAATAAATGATGCTAATTGCCAGGATACCCAGGAACTCGATGGGCCCTTGATGGTGCAGCAATCCAGTTCTTGAGAACAGATCCCTTCTCCAAGGTCTGAATAATAAGGCCTTCCTCCTCCTCAACTATCGCACTGCAATCCATGTCTTCATCATCCAAAATCAGATCCCTTATGCCAGCTAAAACTTCGTCTTCTTTGGACCCCACATCATGTCAGCTTGATATAATGGCTGGTCCAAATGTGTTACTGGTTGTTCTAGCGGGTAATAAGGACCACGCCATGGAGGCGACCAATTCTGATACTCGTGCCAAGTGTATTCGTACCCAAGCCCAAAAGTTGTGCCAAGACGCTTTAGATGTATCGGTTTGGTAATCCCCTGGAGATTCTTGTCGAGGCCCTTGCTGGGTTCATACCCTGTCCATGACAATATACTTTCTATCTTACTACTCCACCATTTGTCTTTCTCAATTGCGTTGACACGCTCGATGCGATGGTATGCTTCTCCACCCAACTTCCTTCTATTCTCGACGACCGAAACAGTCTGATTGGTATAAATGGGATTACTTCCGTCTCCATGGATAATCACTTCCTGATGGTTCCACTCAAACTTCACGACCTGGTGTAGAGTAGAAGCTACGGCCCCAGAGGAATGTATCCAAGGTCGCCCAAACAACAGATTGGATGTAGCTGATATATCCAATACTTGAAACTCAACATCGAACCAGGTTGGGCGCATCTGTAGGCTGAGGTTGGTCTCCCCAATTGTGGCCCTTTGAGACCCATCAAAGTCTTTCACATTCATACTTCCCGCTCGTATCTCATGCATGACTTTACCCAATCTTTTCAGATTAGTTAGTGGACAGATGTTGAGACTCGAACCCCCATCTATCAGGACTCTGGCAATGAATTTGTCCTCAAACTGCACCGTGACATGCAGTGCCCTGTTGTGACTTAGTCCTTCCGGCGGCAGCTTCTCTTCATGAAAAGTGATCTTATGGCTTTCCAACACTTGCCCTACCATGTTGTCCATTTCTCCACTGGTGATGTTATTGGGTACATAGGCTTCATTCAACACCTTCATCAGGGCATTCCTATGTGCCTCGGAATTTTGCAGCAGTGATAAAATGGATATTTGAGCAGGGTTTTGTTCAGATGATCAACCAAAAAATATTCTATTGCTTGCACCTTGCTCCAAGATCGTCCGAGCCGGTCTCAATGACAAGAGTCTTAGAGGCAGATTCTTTTCTTGTTCCTCCCAAATGCTTGGGTGTATAAACCCTACCGGTTCTGGTCATGCCTTGTGATGCACCTGTTTCTTCCATTTTTGCCTTTCCTTTCCTTGTTTCTTCCGCAACATAATCCCGTGGTATAACATTAGACTTATAAGACGGCGTAGGTGCTACTATCACGGTGAAGGGTGTTGTTACTTCAACCTCAAATGGAGTTGGTATGGCTACCTCAACTTCAATTGGTGCCTAAGTTTATACCACGATAGGTGTGAGAGTGACTGGAGATGTTTTAGGATTATCCCCTTCTCGGATAAGTCCAATTGACCCTTCTGATTCCCATTCTTCATCGGTATCTCTCACGTTTATCCCTTCACCCCTCTGATCCGGGAGAGGATTGTTATGGACACTGGGTGCAGCCTCCTTTGCCTGTATTACTTTAATGTCAATTAGTTTCTGAATCTTATCCTTCAAAGTACGACACTCATCAATAGTATGACATAACCAGCAGCCTTTAGCCTCTTGTATAGTTGGTCTATGGGTTCAGCAATTGGAGTGTATTGTTTGGGTAGTCTGCGGTCGAAATTTGGTCTTGGTTTTAGGTAATTTTGGCGGGCTGGTGGTGAGTGGTAGTAAGTTGGTTGGGTGTTATAAGTATGGTAAGTGGCGGCAGGTTGTCGATATCTGGGAGGTGAAGGATGATATGTGGGTGGAGGTGTTTGGTATGTAAGAGGAGACTTTGGACCTTGGGCTAACATTACTGCACCCACTTCTTTCTTCTTGGAGATACCTCCTAACTCTAAAGCTTTATTTGTGTCTTAGAGTGCTTCGAAGTTTTTCATCATTCCGCTTTTGATCCCTTCTTCTATTCTTTCTCCCAACTTGATGATATTAGAAAATTTATGGTTTTCAATAACCATCAATCTTTCGTAGTATTGCGGGTCCTGAGCTCTGACAAAGAATTTATTCATCTGTTTTTCTTCAAGTGTCGGCCTTACTTTTGCGGCTTTAGACCTCCACCGAGTAGCATACTCACATTGAAGAAATTAAAGGCTCACATTGACCTCCACACTTAAATAGCAAACGTACGCAAACACATGTCAATTAGGAATCTGCAGAATCCAGAATCTTAAACCTATATACATGTTTTCTAGGCGATCAAAATATGTAGGCAATTTCAGATGCAGGATATTGCTTATAGATAGAATTATGCAGGTATTACGAGCTGATAATTGAAAGTTTTAAGTTATCAATCTTACATGTGTTATGCCTAGGTGATCTACACAGTTGGGTATAATAGAATCTACTGGGAAGAGTCCCAGAATTATCCAGGTTTTCCTAATAGTGACGCTTAGGAAAATAGTGTTTAAGTAGGCTAGTATTAACCAACTAAGGAGCAATTATTTCCTATAGGCAGGATCTCTAATAGTTGACATTTAGAACTCGTTTTATTGTTATACTTAGTCCTATAAACAATATTTCTAGTGAAAAATGTGATACAATAGAAAAGGAAGTGATCAAAATCCTATATGCATGATTTCTAATGATCAGCTGAAATGAATTGAAGGAAAGTTCATTCACATTTGTTCCTATAGGCAGGTTTTCTGGTAACACATAGCAGCAGGAATAATTGCAGCATTTGAATTCATGTTTGTTAGCAGATAATGTGTGTGTGTGCTTCTTCTATTGTTATGCTTTCTACAGTGCACAAGTAATCGAACAACACATATAGCAAATAAATTACCAAGTCTTATAGGAATGTTATCTACCCAATTTGCATGTAAATATTAAATTCTACCCATTTTGCTAACACCCCAATTGTTTATACAGAAGATTATTACAGGACCAATAATGAGTAAAAATACAAATGTTACACAATAGTGATAATCTACAACAGGCCAAAAATAAAAATACCCAGCATTGTCTGGGCCTTCAGTAACTCTTATGCAGCATACCCAGGCCTTTAATATGGCCCATATCCATTACACAATTCCAGAATCCTTAAAGGAGCCCAAAGTCAATTTATTCAACCATAGCACCAAGTGTTGAATCACTTGAACCAACCAACATATAATAGGAAGAAAAAGTTGAGTGGGATAGTTTGATATTTAGGGAATGACTAAGGACCAAGCCCTAGTGTGTCAGAGTTCACAAGGGTCTCAATTAGACCCCGAGCAGTTCTCACACTAGGGTGGTCAATAATAGAACCTAGGTAGCCTTGGCTTTCAGCCGACTAAGAATGAGAACTCAAGAGAGCATAGATGACAAGTGAAGGATAGTAACCAAGGTTGAGAGACAAAAGTTGTGAACACATAGAGCAAATTATTAAACAAGCCTTAGGGCTTAGAACAGATTTGGCAAAGACTCGGTAGAACAAGTTCAACACCTAGTGCATAAGTAGTCATACATTAGCAGAGCAGGTTTGCAGGATTGGTGACAATAGCATACACGACTTCAGAATAAAGGAAGAGGTCCAAATTATGCTAAGTGTAAGTCCTAATGCTATGAAACAGTCATGCTAATTTGGCAATAGGGTAGAATTTAGACATGAGAAAAGAGGATTAACACTACTGGTGAATCGGGGAGGGGATTAAACATGCTAAAGGACATACTGATAGAGAGTAGGGTCAAAACATGTTATATGGGCAAGCTATCCCACAGAAATTCAGAATATGATGGGAAACAGGCTTATGCCATATAGTGGGTGTACACATTTATGCCTTTTAACTCAATCAACTAGTCGACTAAAAGGGGTACAAGTTATGCAAGTAAAGCACATTCAAGTAACAGAATTTATAGCAAAAAAGCATAATTAAATACCAGAAGATGCTAACAAGTGCAAGGATCCCAAATAGTAGTAATTATTAACTAATGGACTAGTCAGATTTGGAAAATATCTACTTAATAGAACCAGGTTTAGACATGCTTGATGCTAAAGTTAAAGAGACCTAAAAAATTAAAGAAAACAAACAGAATTGCACACAAAACAGCCCAAAACACATATTAAACTGACGAGCTTCAGGAGTGGTGCAAATCATAGATACATAGGAATGAAATTGCAAAGTCTAGTAACTCACCAGTTAAGCGAAGAACAGTAGAGAATAAACTTCCACAGAAAACCCAGAATCCCAATGCGTCAAAGTTCTCAAGAGCTTTGATGAACTCAGGGCAATGCTCGCACCAAGAACATGTCAAGTAACTAGGTATTAATGGCCTTGGCTTTCAGCCAGCCAATGCACAATACAGAGCAAGAGAGTAGCAAACCCCAGTTTTTAATGAAGAGAATCGGTTTTCAGACCCTTTTAAAGGGGACTGGGGAGGGGTTTATATAGTGACAGAAATTGAATGAACAAGCAAGGAAAATAACTGATTGAACATAAATAAGGAAAAAATTCAATTAAACATGAACGAAAAAAGGTAAATCTCGCATGCAAATCAGTAGAGCAACATGAAAGGAAGAAATATAAAACTCCAAATCCTAGTTAGGGTTTTAAACTCAAAATCAACCAACTGGTATGAGTAATCCAATTTCTCTTTGCGTATATAGACGGGATATTGTTCAAATCACCAAGATTGGGTTGATTCCCATCCGATATAGAGGTGGTATTTGCCAAAATTAGGAAAATACCTAAGGAATGCCATAACCGTGTGACCAGTAGCAAAGGAGCCCATATGGTAAGCAAATCACAGTCAAATCCCATTATTAGTGGGATTAGGAGAGTGAATCAAGGAGATGCGGCTAGGATTCGTCAGAAGAAAGAAGGGGGTTGAGAGCATTTAGGGGCAGCGGGTTAAGAGGGAATGGGATTAGGGTTTGGGGTTGGATAATTTAAAGGGGCAGGTTGATTGTGGGTCGTTGATCTTAATTGCTGCCCCTATGGAGAAAAGATCTTGGAAATACCTTTCATAAAGATTTGGCTGGAAAGTGAAGACACACGATACTTCTTCTGTTTATTATCTTTCTTCTTCTCTTCCTTGTTGGTTTAAGAGTTTCTTATTCTGCCCTTTTTCTTTGCTAGGATTTTCTATTCGTGGCATTAGTCCCGCGTCTATTACATCCACAAGGCTTTGTGACTCTTGCTCAGGAAAGTATTTTAAGTTCTTCTACTTCCAAAAGGAAGAACGATGGAGCTCGTGGCTCTGATGGTGAAGAAGAAATTGTAGAGGATTCCTTGGTGAGATGGCCACGTGTCAGGAGACGTGTGCTTTCTGATGATGAAACTATTCTTTCTCACGACCCTTTACCAAATTCAATCCCTTTTAGACTCACGAATGAGACAGTGAGTGCTCCTTTAGTGATTTCTGATGAAGATGCAAGTAATCCTCTCCAAGATTCTGTTGAAAGATTGTTTGCTCATGGATTCAAAGGTGATGAAGCTTTTGGGCCTATTTCTGAAGGATTGCCCCTTTCCTCCCTTCGAACCTTAGTCCTTGTTAATCCACGTGTGTACTTACCTGATGCTACTTCTAACGTTACCCCCGTGGCTGCTTCTATTCTGTCTGCCATTCCCGTGACTACTTCCCATGCAGAAGCTGAACCTTACAGTAAGAGGAGGGCAATGACAAGAGTTGTTGTTGAGAATGATTTCTACTGAATTTGCAATTGAAAAAGTTTTTCTAGTCAGGTTGGAAAGGATAAGGATATTCTTGAATTCCCTTTGCTGAACAACTTTCTAAGGCAACTGAAGAAATAAGAAGTTTGAAGGAACTTCATAATCAAAAGGAGGTTTATGCGGGAGACCTGGTTCAAATACTTACTCAAACTCAACAAGATCTCCGCGCCTCTAGTGATAAGATTCAGTTCTTGGAAAGTTCACTTGCTCATTTGAAGATAGCTTATGATGCCTCTTAAGCAGAGAAAGAAGAGTTACGAGCCGAGATTGACCAGTGGGAGAAAGATTATGAAATTCTCGAGGATAAGCTAACGGTAAATGTGAGCTGGGTTTTCCTTAACACTCGCCTCGAGACTATACTTGAGACTAACCAGGGGGATTTTGACCTTATTGCTGAAGTCACCAAAGCTAAAGAAGAAATTGAGAAAATTCAGCAACGTCAAAGTTTTTCCTCATCTGAAGTCGAAGATCTCGTAAGTGATAGAAATGGACTTGTTCCTGGTGGGGTTGATGTTCAACCCTCTTCTTCTCAAGTTAATCCTTATTCTCCCGTTGATGATGCTCCCATGGATGATGCCCCCATTGATGATGCTCCTTAGTTTTTTCCTACTTTTTATTTTGTTGCTTTGCTTTTAACTTAACAACTTTTTGGTAGGTTGTTTTTTAAGAAAGTTTTGGGAAGGTTGTTTTTTGGTTACCCCTGTCTTCTTTTTGGGTTTAATGATAAACTGATGCCTTCGTTTTCCCAAGGTTTAATATATGTTTCGGTTGACTTATCTCACCAAATACTTATGAAACAAAGGGCTTGGCCAAATCATTCTCAACCCTTAATTTAGCAGTATGCCACAACCCCGAATTCCCACCATTAGGACCATGATGGAGCCTAACATTTCACTTGCTAGGCAAGCCAACGTTAGATGTAATTATTAACCATTTTTAACAAGTTTTAATTACGATGTCAATAAAGTAAACACTGAATAGTTTGAACAAGGTAAATAAACTAATAAATGACGAAATCCAAATACAAACCCCTGATAGGGTGTCACAAATACATGAGTGTATAAGATACTACAAATAATGGTTTAAAATAAACATAAATGTCTGAATCAAATGAACAGCTAAAAGAAGTATAAGGGGACTTCAGAGTTGTGGAAACAGTGTAGCTATACCTCAAGTTTCCTCTGAGTAGCTGGATCCGAGCAAGTCTAAAGTACGCCGCTGGGACCAACTCCGGTATTTGCACAAGAAGTGTAGAGTATAATATGAGTATAACCGACCCCATTTACTCTATAAGTGTCGAGTCATACGTCGACGAAGTAGTGACGAGGCTAAGGCAGGTCACTTACAATAACCCGTACGTAATAACAATAATAATAATAATAATAATAATAATAATAATAATAATAATAATAATGATAATGATAATAAT
>ML328938.1:0-15598 GCA_005239505.1 Nicotiana paniculata
CTATTTATATGTTTGGCATAAACCCTAAACGTGTAGGAGACTTCTATTCCAACCGGGAAACACGTAAAACTCTTCAAAACTCGGATTTAACCGGATCAGGGGCCAGGCATTTGGGCTCTGGTGGCTAGATAACGCCAGGCGAGGGATGGAGTTTGGGCCCTGGCGCCTGGATAATGCCAGGCTAGGGCTGGCGTTTGGGCCCTGGCCTTAAGGCTCAAACGCCCGGCTATAGCCCGGTGCACTCCTCTTTGCCTCTTGAGCGTATTTTTGACGTATTTGCATCCATTTAGCTCGGCTTCCATCTCCAATTCACCTACATATGAAATAAAATCCATTATGCACATAAAAAGTGTATTTTTATCATTAACGCACATAAAATGTAATGCATATAACATGTTAAACCATGAATTCTAGCCATGCATCAGTCGCACCTACGGAAGCGTAGGTGCGAAGAAGAGACCGCAGAAGTGAGGGATGCTGGGTTGAGTCAGAGCCGCACCTGCGATGGAATTTCCGCAGGTGCGAAAGTGACCTGGGCAGAATGTTTTAAAGTCGGGTTTTTGTCATTTCTCACCCATTTTTCATTTGTCATGGGCGATTTTGGAGAGCATTTCAAGGGGGATTTTCGTCAGGCATCAAGGTAAGTAAATTCCTCCCCTTTGTAAGATAAATACAAGATTATATGCATGGATTAGGCATGGAAATTGGTAGGAATTTGGAAATCTTTTTGAAGAAACCTAGAAAATGTAAATTTGGAATTTAGCCACGAAGTTGAGCATGGAATGTAGATTAAATTGTATGATTGAATTAGTAGAGCTATGGGTAGATTGTATCTTCGAGAATTTTGGATTTTCGGGCACGTGCGCTTGAGGGCATTTCGGTCATTTCTCTGAGCGGGGTTGGGTTTGAATTGGTTGTGAGTATTAGAATGAATTTTCATTGCTTTGCCGGTATGTGGTATTTCGGAGCGTTGTGCGTCTGTTGGAGTCATCAGAAGGGCTTGGAAGCCGGTATTGGAATTTCAGAGCGAGGTAAGTCTCCTTTCTAACTTTGTGAGGGGGAATTATCCCCCTTGGTGAACTAACTATGTATGTGTTACTATCTGCGGGGGCTACATACGCACGAGGTGACGGGATTCCATGCATAGCTACTATTATGCCATGTTCCGGTAGCCTAGGACCCACTAGCATGCCTTACATGTTGTACCTATGATCTTGTCTGTGATGTTGGACTGCTAATATAATCGAAATTGTAATTTAATGACTAAGGAAGATTAGAGTTTATTTTCTAAAACATCTAAAATGAGAATTTATTTCCTTCGCGGGAAATTGTATTTCCGAATAAGGTTGTGTTATTAAACGTTATATAAAACTCGGCAAGTGAATTTCGAAAAAGGAATTTAAATACTATTTTTGGTTTTTAAAAGAGAAATCGGTCATTTACTTGAGTATTTGTGTTCCCAGCGTATTCAAGGTGGATTGTTGATTGTGCATGTCTGCATGTGACCGCTTCGCACTTTACATTCGGCGAGCGGAGTGTTATTTCCCCTACTCTCATGGGAGCGGGTCGTACGCCATGACGAATTTAGAATGCACTTTTTGTACGGGTCGTTCGATCCTCGGTAGTGCATAGATATGATTATTATATTGAAAGGTGCACTTATGGGACGGGCCGTTCGATCCTCGATAGTGCACACAGAGGATTATTATATTGAGAGATGCACTTTTGCTACGTGTGGTTCGATCCTCGGCAGTGTATAGACATGAGTAGTTTATTGAGAGGTGCACTTTTGGTACAAGCCGTTCGAGCCTCGGTAGTGCATAGACATGAGTATTTTATTGAGAGGTGCACTTGTGGTACGGGCGGTTCGATCCTCGGTAGTTCACATAGTGATTATTACGACGGCTCAGGCCGGTTGTCCTTATCCCGTATGTGCATGCTAAATTGTTAAATGTTTTCTACATGAGTTTGAAGTGATAAGAGATTTGGGAGAAAATAAAGAGGTAATTGTTTATTTAAGATATTTGAAAAATAATTATTTCCAGTATTTACTTGGAGTTCTGTTGTTTCTCAAGATTCTTCAGTTTGAAGTACCCAAACTACTCTTCAATACCCTTGTAATTACCCTTTTAGTATTAAAGGTTAGGTCATTTATTATTGTTGACTAATTTATCCCAATTGAGTGATTAAGACTAATGAAGAAGCTGGAAGCTTAAGCATCTAAGATAATTAGTTAAATCTTAATTGAATTTATTTTAGGATTTAGATTAATTAGTTCAAATGATTTCATTAAGTGCAAATAGGGAATCTATTAGGCTTAATTGATTACTTGTAAATTATGACTTAATATTTGGTTTCAACCTAAGCTTAGGCTTAACTAGTCATGTACAGTTAACTTTCTATTAATTAACCAAAATCATAACCCTAATTAACTCACCCATAACTACTTACTCAATTAAATCAGGTGAATAGCTAACATGCAGTCTTTAGGACAGTACAGGTGCAAATCTGACCTAAGAGTCAAATTAGGTTAACTTACAACTAAACTAAAATCAGTAATTAATTAAGGCGATTGTATATGAACCTTAGACTAATTAGTTTAGGCAATCACCATTTTAGACAGATCTAATACATGCATGATTAGGATTAAGGTTGAAATCAGTTGACTATTTTAATATCTAAACAATTAGGGAAGACAAAGGAAAATGGAGTATATGAACCTAAATTGATTTTCTTAGGACCAGAAGACTTAGAAACAGACTAAATAGAAAAGAAATACACAGAGATTACCATTTCCGAATTAGATAAAATCCAAAAAACTCAGGAAATCTTAAACTAATACGCAATTAACAACAAACCAGAACTAATCATTCAGAAACAGGAGGAAATCTGAACAACAATTAAATCATGCATAGAAGTGACTAAATTTGGAAACCTAGACTAATTAGTTGGTACTTAAGTAATAAAATTAAGGTTAATCTAAATTACCATTTCAAATAGACCTAACATGCATGTTTATACTAAAGTGATAATCAATTAACACCTAAACTTTTCTTTAGAAAGAAAAATAAACGGTCACGAAGAGATCTGGAAACCTAAAATAAATACTAAATCAGTTAAGTCATGCAAAGAGTCAACAAGTAATCATATAACTAAATTCAAAACAGCATTTAACAAAAGAGAAATGAAAACATATAAAACCTAAACTAATTAGCCTAAAAATCAGTAAGTAAAAAAAATCTAAAACTAAACCTAAACGACTAATTTTAGCACATAAAAAATCAAGAAAATAGGAGAGGGAGGGTATCAGTTAGCTATGATGGGTTTGACTGGATTCGATGACTCGCCGAACCTTTGTCCATACTTCAGTAGGGTTTGAAAATGGTCCAAACACACATGAATCAATAGCTTTGGTTGATAGCTATTGACTCATGTGAGTTTGAGTCGTTGATTTTCTCGAAGACGGCCAGGTAGAAGATTTCTAGGGTTTCTGGTTTTTAGATCTCAGATTGGAAAATTTTGGTGGATTTTTTGGGGAAATCATGGGTAGGAGGTGATTGAGGTGAAGGAGAGGAGTGTTTGGTGAAACTTTGGGGTTGTTTGGTGGAGCCCCGCCGCCAGTGGGGCGATTTTTGGACGGCGGAGGCGGTGAGTATTTGAGGGCGGCTAGGGTTTGATCTAGGGAGAGAGACGAGAGAGTGGGGGGTGTTCTAGGGGTAGGGGTACATTAGGACACTTATATAGTTAGAGGAGGGGAGTTTGGGAGCCGTTGGATCAAATCGATCCAATGGATGGGATTGGAGGGGACAAAATGGGGTCGTTTGGGTAATATATGGGGCTGGCTGGGTAATGGGATTTGGGTTGGAGTGTATTGGGTAGTGAGAAAGTAGTTTTGGGCATGGGTGCATTAGCCCAGGACCGATTTTTTGGTATTTGGAACACTTAGGTTAATTAATCAACCTAATTAAATCATTCTAACTAATAAACTTAATTTTGACCTAATTTCATCTAATTATAGCTTAATTAATGAGTAAATTAAAGTGAAACTATTAATTTTAATAATCATGATTATTTAAAGAGCAAATTTTGCAATTTTCCTAATAAAATGATTGAATTAGGCAATTAAATATTATATTAAACTAAAAATCTAATTATGCAAGATAAATAAAAAATTTAAAATGTTTTGTTATTATTATTATAAATTTTAAAAGATGATTTATGATCATATAATGTAAATAATTAATGAAAAACATTTAAGTTTAATAAAATTCCATAAAATTGAATTATTTATCAAATTTGTAGGAGTATCTAATAGGGGAAAAATTACATGCTCACAATACCACCGCAACGGAGGAGATGTGTAGAAATTTATAATCAACTGCAGGGTCAACAAATCATTTAATCTCTCCTCTTGACTAGAATCATCACCTCATTACGAACCAAATAATGGTATTTGTCCTTTAATATACTTCACATAATCTTATCGCACTGATCCCTAATCCAATAATCTCACCTCACCCAGCATGAACTGCTCAGACAACAAGTCACCCAAGACATGACCAACAGTCTCACATGATGACACAATGCGCCAATAGGCCACAACTCGAACATGATACATAAGGAAATGACTCAGGAAGGGACTACTCGACTCACGCAACTAATATGAACTTCCCTCAGAAAATAGGAAGTAAGACACACAAGATAGAATTTAGAAAACCGTACTCAACATCACACTGTTGCGGCGTGCAACCCGATCCAAACAACATACCTGTGGCGGCGTGCCACCCGATCCAAACAACATAAAATTCACATAAGAAGATACACACCGAGCTGAATTTCTCACTATTACAAAATACTGAATATCGGTCACAAGCACTCTAAGTGCATAATACCATCCTGGGAAGACTGATAGAGCCATACACTACAAAACTCAAGCACAACTGAGATGTGATATATATACTCTGAATCCCAAGAGCTATCCTGCTCACATAACATCATCACTACGCGGAATCTCAACACATAAGAAATTATCAAGCCGCCTTCACAACTCATACGGCACAATAGAGTATTACCTGAAATGAACGAAGATGGAACATCTGATGTTCTAATATCCCTCTAAGAGAAGCGCCATACTGAAACGAACACCTCTGATTCACATGGAGCCCATAATCATATTTTAATCCATTCACAACCTTCGAGCCGATTCCGCTCGCACTGAACTAGGCTAATGGCCTTACCTGGGTCCATAATAACCCATTTTTTTCTCATAAAATGCTAGAACAGCCATCATAGCCGGAGCAAAACCCCTACATCCGCAACCAAATGAATCGAGCGCCCTCCAGGCATAAACTCTCAAATAAACAACATTATACTTCTTTATACTTGGTCTGAATCTTCAATCAATTACGTGACTACATGTCACACTCATACGATCTTCCTGTGGCCACGCTCCCATGACCTTCCACACAAGGTAACAAGTCTACACATCCATACCATCGGCCATACAAGTGCTGAAAAGCCAACCAAGAAATCTGCAACCAGAACGCAAAGCCTATTACACAACCACCAATCTCAGGTGATGCCGAAGACAATACCTGCTTATCTAAGCATCCAAATCCCTTTCCTTTCTCATCTGAGCTCGTGACATCCTTGTCAACACCGAACCGCAACCTTGATCCTTACCTCAAATTCCATACTGCTCACTGCACCTAACATGCCAATATGAAATAGCACAAGAATTCCATCATAACTCCTGAACACTATTCGGGCGAACACTTAATCACATAGAAACCTTTTACTTAACTCAATTTAAGATAACCATAACGACACACAAGTGGATTCTCATAATCACAAAACATTCAACTCCTCAGGTAATAGCCTATGCCACCATAATCCTTCCGGGATCCGCCTACACTTTTCCAAATCTCCATTACTCGCGTCATTCTCAAACTCCACCTCTGCAGGACATAACTGATTCACCCGTATACCTNTCTTAATCCAATTCGCACTCACCTTAGGAATCATGATAACTCCAAATCAACACATAACAACTCAATTCAAACTTACTTCGAGTGATTTCATTCCATGAGACTACTTTGTCTCCAAGCCCATGAACCGTTTCATGCTCTCCTTGCATGCATATTCACATCTTTGACCGGTATACCCATTCCGATAACCCTTCTATGAACCCGAAGTCATTTTCTCCTTTTTCCTCCAAATGCTACTCTGCACGCCGAATATAACATAGAACACTCCACCCATATCTCCTTCTATAAAATTCTGTTGCGAAAGCTCGATTCTTAACCATACTGTGGGCTTGAAGTCCTTAGACACGACATTCTAACCTTTGAATCTACTTGGACCGTTGTTGAGAGTCACCCACTCTGGCTTGGTCTGGAATATAATCAACTCCACGGCTTCGCTGGCACCTGAATACCCATCTCGAATAAGCACTCGACTGAATCACTTCCCTTGCAAATTACCTCTATACAAAGCATAAATCTTGAATCTTTCCGAAGCAAAAACTTGATTCAATAAGGCCAATCTTTGCACACATTTATAAAATCCTATGCTCAATTACTACTCATGTCTTCTTCCCTTAGCTGTAATAACCCACAAATATGCCGATAACCAGAATTTTTCGCCAGTGGATAACCATGCAACCCAATCATAGGCGGTGGAACTCTCCTACTTAGCCTGAAGCCGCTATTACACAAATCTGGAACTCACCAAGAATCTTCCTTCATTGTTGACATGATCCTGCATAACCAACTCGCCAAATTCCTTGAAATCCTTTTGTTAGCATTTCACAAGAGCTCTGAGTCATTAACCACATCCTCATATCCAACCTCTTGCTGAATAGTCAGTAAAATCCCTAGCAAAAACTCCGTCAACCACGCAACCGCTGACCTGTTCACAGAAGATAACCCACCTGCGAAAATTACCAACTGACACCTTCCAATGACGATGTACTGCAATATCTCTATAACCACAATACCCCATCCTACACCCATTCTCGTTTACCAACTTTACCAGTCTGTCCGTTCCTCATGGACATATACTAAATGCGCGACAATATCTTCTAATTCAAAGCTATGTTGCATCCTTCTTCATATCGAACAACTCCTCTCTGTTGCATCCAATCTTCCGCCAAAATAGCCAATATTTCATTTTAAGCCCGTTGACCCAACCATCGTCCACTAAAAGTCTCAAGTCATTCCAAATTTCTCCTCCAGATGTGTAGCTATCTTACCACAGAACTCATATGCTACGCTGCCACTCTCCCACTTTGGTCAAACTCACTCCTTTAAGCAACTACTCAACTTCCGTTTCTTACACCTGGCCTTCTAGAATTTAACCATTGCCTGACACTTTTCACATGTCTTTCCTCATCGTATGTTGCCCAGTTGTTGCCTCAAATAAATATCATTCTCTGTAGCACTTAAACCAGCAGACCACCACAACCTCAAAACTCTCCAAAGATCATCTTCCTCGAGCCGCCTACATTATATATTTATTCAATCCTGAACCACCGCAAACCACGATCTCTGACAGCCGCTTCTTCAATACTACTTCACAATATTCTGACCCAATGCAACCAAAGAAACCATAGCACCGGCGAACTTAACACGTCATATTCGATCAAAGGTGACGATGCCACATCACAGATGAAGATTCCACCTCACTTGAAAACACCCAGTCTCATTACTCTATTAACCCGAACCTGATCATTTATAATCCAATTGTCTTTCCTCCGCCAAAAATAAAATACTGAAATCTCGGAATCATGCTTCGAGTAGAACTCCTATCAAGTCATTCATTTCCCCGACATATGGGCAAGCATTCTATCATCATATCAATACCGTGCGATAACCAATCATAAGCATCATAACAACCTGAGCATAGCCTCAAAGCTCTCAGAAACACAACTACTGAGTTGAAACAACCTAATATGCTCCCGCGGAGCAACGACAATAGCCCCAACCAACTGTGCATGGAAAAGCATCAGGCACCATATCTGTAGTACCATTACAATTCCTCAAATTTTCGATTATAGCAAGTGCTTCACGACGTGTAAGATTGAGTAAGAGGAAGCATAGGCATAAGCCTCAAAGGAATCAAACCACACGATAAGGAATCAAGAAGTGAAGTACTCCTAACAGCCTTCTTGTCACGACCCAAAATCCCTAAGGCCGTGATGGCACCGGACATCAATTTCAGGCAAGCCAAATCATTCATTAATTGAAATAACTTTCCGATTTAACATTTATGAAAACATTTCCTTTCACTCTATTACATATTAACCAAACAAAAATCTGTTAATTAAAAACAATAATGTGAATACTACACTTTAACAAGTATAACCCAACACATCCCAGAACCCGGTTTCACAAGTACATGAGCAATTTCTAAGAATTTATACAAATCATTACAGAGCCTGTCCGAAATACAAATTGGACAGGGAAATTTAAAATAAAATAAATACAGTACAGGGGAGACTCTGTCAGCTGCAGATCACCTCCGGATGATGCAACTCGCCTAAGTCTCCGAATCCTCCACATTGCTATGAAAGTACATGTGCAATAAAATGCACAGCAAGTGTAGCATGAGTACAAAAACAACGTGTACTCAGTAGTTCGCCCGCCTAACCTCAGAGAGGTATGGACGAGAGGTGGATTAGACATTCACTAAGGGCCAGTAAATTAATTAACAATATAGTATGAACGCGATAGGCATGTAAAGGTAGTAAAGCAACATGTATATAAAGCACTGAACTCCAAGTAAATACTGGAAATAAACAACTGATATCACTTTCTCATTATTTTCCAAATATCTTAAATAAACAATTTCCTCTTTGTTTTCCCCCAACATATCATAAATCAACAATTACTTCTTTATTTTCTCCCAAATAATTTATCACTTCAAAATCATGTAGAAAATATTTAACAATTTAGCATGCGCATGCGGGATAAGGACAACCGGCCTGAGCCATCATAATAATCACTCTCTGCACTACCGAGGATCGAACGGCCCGTACCAAAAGTGCACCTCTCAATAAAATACTCATGTCTATGCACTCCCAAGGATCGAACGGCCCGTACCAAAAGTGCATCTCTCAATATAATAATCCTCTATGTGCACTGCCGAGGATCGAACGGCCCGTTCCATAAGTTCACCTCTCAATATAATAATCATATCTATGTAATGCCGAGGATCGAACGGCCCGTACCAAAAGTGCATTCCAAATCTGTCGTGGCGTACGGCCCGCTCACATGAGAGTAGGAGAAATAACACTCTGCTCGCGGAATGTAAATTGTGAAGCGGTCACATGCAGAAATGCACAATCAACAATCCACCCCGAATACGTCGAGAACACAAATACTCAAGTAAATGACCGATTTATCTTTTAAAAACCACAAATAGTATTTAAATCCTTTTTTTCGAAATTCACTTGCCGAGTTTTATATAACGTTTAATAACACAACTTTATTCAAAAATAAAATTGCCCGCAAAGGAAATAAATTCACTTTTTAGATGATTTAGAAAATAAACTCTAATATTCCTTAGTCATTAAATTACAATTCCGATCATATTAGCAGTCTAACACCACAGACAAGTTCACAGGTACAACAAGTAAGGCATACTAGTGGGTTCTAGGCTACCCGGACATGGCATAATAATAGCTACGCACGGACTCCCGTCACCTCGTGCGTACGTATCCCCCGAAAGTAATGGAATATACTTAATAAATTAACCTAGGGGGACGATTCCCCCTCACAAAGTTAGAAAGCAGACTTACCTTGCTCCGAAATTTCCAACACCGGCTTCCATGTCCTTTCGATGACTCCAACGGACGCACAATGCTCCGAAACTACCACATAACGGCAAAGCAATGAAAATTCATCCTAATACTCACAACAAATTCAAATTATATACTTTACCAACCCCGCTCGGAGAAATGACCAAAATGCCCTCGGGCCCACGTGCCCGAAAATCCGAAATTCTCGAAGATACATTCTACCCATAGCTCTACTAGTTCAATCATACAATTTACTCTACATTCCATGCTCAAATTCGTGGCTAAATTCCAAATTTACATTTTCTAGGTTTCTTCAATATTTTCCCAAATTCCTACCAATTTCCATGCCTAATCCATGCATATAATCTTGTATTTAACTTACAAACGGGAGGAATTTACTTACCTTGATGCCTGACGAAAATCCCCCTTGAAATGCTCTCCAAAATCGCCCATGACAAATGAAAAATGGGTGAGAAATGACAAAAACCCGACTTTAAAACATTCTACCCAGGATGATTTCCGCACCTGCGGTCCTACCTCCGCACCTGCGCTTGCTCAAATCCAGCCCAAAATTGCACCTGCGCCCCCTTGTCTGCACCTGCGGCTTCGCAGGTGCGAAAATCCTCGCAGGTGCGGATCACACCAGATGACAGCAATCTTAACTTCTTCAAACTTCAAATTTTGATCTGTTAACCACCCGAAATCCACCCGAGGCCCCCGGGACCCCGTCAAATTATACCAACCTGTTCCAAAACATAATGCGGACTTTCTCGAGGCCTCAAATCACATCAAACAACATCGAAACCACAAATTACACCCAAATCTCAACTTTATGAACTTAGAAATTTCCAACTTCTACATCTGATGCCGAAACCTATCAAATCACGTACGATTGACCTCAAATTTTGCGCACAAGTCATATTCGACATTACGGACCTGCTCCAACTTCCAGAATCGCATTCCGACCTCGATATCAAAACTCCCCCTTCCTGTCGGATTTCTCAAAAACCTTCAAATTTCTATCTTTAGCCAAATGACTTCAAAATGACCTACGGACATCCAAATTCACTTTTGATCGCGCTCCCAACTCCATAATCACCATACAAAGTTGTTCCCAGACTCGGAATCCCAAACGGACATCAACAACACCGAAATGAACTTCAAGCCCAAATTTATGAAATTCTTCTAAAATGCTAACTTCCATAATATACGCCAAAACGCTCTCGGGTTATCGAAACCCCGAGCCGGACATACACCCAAGTCCGAAATCATTATACGAACCTGCTGGAACCTTCAAATCCTGATTCGGAGGACGTTTACTCAAAATTTCAATCTGAGTTGATTTCTCCAACTTAAGGCTTCTGAAATGAGAATTTTCTTTCCAAATCAACTCTAAACTTCCCGAAATTCAATTTCGATCACACCTACAAGTGATAACACCTGAAATGGATCTGCTCACGACTTCAAACCGTTGAACGATGGGCTACATCCCAAAACAAACGGTCGGGTCATTACATTCTCCCCCACTTAAACCGACGTTCGTCCTCGAACGTGCTAAGAACTGCTCTGGAGTTCTCTGAAATCACTGCTTAACACCTCGAGCACCTTCCCGTGCTACCACTACCCAGTCGAGCATATTAGGTTGATCAAATCTGAAGATTCCTTCTTCTATCCATATAATAAGCTCAGAATTTATTCAAACACCTGAAATTTCTCTGTCAGGACTAGTTCCAATATATACACTATATTGGTAAAAAAGAGTTTCACATGTAAGCCAGCTTTTGACAACTCATCTAGTCACGTGGACACAGGAAACACGATAGCTAGAAATAACTCTTTGAAGAGGTACGGTACAAAGAGACACAGTTCAGTAAACCTACGAACTAATCAGCCACGGGAAGTCCAATTTGATCAAAATGGGAGAGAGGCACAGTCAGAATGAATCTAGACAAAGCTACGGGCAAGTTCACGAACCCACAATTGATTACTCGAACGTTATGTAATTGAACCCCTATTTATCGTTATCCTTTGTAACACCTCATTAATGTCATAATTAGTCATTAATGAGTAACTATAGCAGCAGTCGTACGTTATAAGAATCTCATATATAAGGGAGGGGAATACAGCTTGTAAAGGCATCTGATTCTCGAAATACAATCAACTACGATCTTTTATTTCTGTAATATTGTCTATTATTCATTTTTCCATTATCTCGATTATCGGTAACCCGTATTCATCTTAAAAATAAGTTTTAGTCAAAGACACTAATTCTTTTGTTAAACAAATTGGTTCCGTTACCGGGAATCTGATAATCTTTGTTTACTTTCCAAGTGATATCCTTTGAATTATGTCAAACCCCAATGACAACAGCCAACAAAGAAGTGGAACCCAAGTTCCATCACCTTCAGGAACCCCACGTGGTTCAAGGGAACAATCCCTAGAAAGATTCAATAACAACCATGGTAATAATGATCAAACTGTGGAACAAGATCATGTAAAGCAAATGATTGCAGAGTATGTGAGCCAAGATTTGCAGGAATTTGCGAGAGGATTACCAGCAGCGTTGCCTACACCGCCACCGCCACACCCCAATAACACTATCACCATGGAAAATCCTCAATCTGGGTTGGCAAACTCAAGAAGATGAGATACTCCTAATGAATCTCTCGAAACGAGACCAGGTATATCTAATAAATCAGAATTACAAAATTTATTGTTAACCATGCAGAAGATGAAGGAGCAGAACGATCGCATCGAACAAATTCATGGTGTACCACCGGTTATCAAAGGCATTGATGTTGATAGATATTCTCAACAACCGTGGAAGCCTAGTGCGGAACCTTTGCCTATACCCAAGAAGTTTAAAATGCCTAACGTTCCCAAATATGATGGAACAACTGACCCACGCGACCATGTGACTGCTTTCACAACTGGGGTAAAAGGCAACGACTTAACGAAACAAGAGATTGAATCAGTCCTTGTCAAAAAATTTGGGGAAACACTTACCAAAGGGGCCCTAACCTGGTATTCTCTTCTCCCTGAAAATTCTATTGACTCTTTTGCTGAGCTTGCAGATTCGTTTATAAAAGCACACTCTGGTGCACAAAAAGTTGAGAAGAGAATGGAAGACATATTCAAAATAAAACAAGGAGACACGGAACTACTCCGTGAGTTTGTAGATAGGTTTCAATGAGAAAGAATGCAGTTACCCAGGGTGCCTGATAATTGGGCAGCCATGGCATTTGCAAGCAACCTAAACGATAAAAGCTCAGAAGCCACGAGACGACTTAAGGAAAGTCTAAGAGAATTCCCCGCTACAACATGGAACGATGTATATAACAGGTACAGTACTAAACTCAGAATAGAAGAAGATATCATTGCTCGTTCGAGAGATGAAGATCATTCCAGACCCAGACAACCTGAATTAGATAGAAGATCAGGTAAAAACAGGTACCATCCTTGCTTAGGACCCTCGGGACGCGATATCCACCCCAGGTTCGAAAACACTAGTTCGGACTATAGACTACAAGGAAGAGATGTAATCTCATCCTCATCTAGATCTAGAAAAGATCGAGATGAACAACCTAGAGGTAGTACTCAAATTGGGGATCATACCTTTAACGTAAGTACTACTGAACTTGTCTCAATATTGAAGAACATGGGAGACAAGGTTAAGTGGCCCAAAGAGATGCGGTCAAATCCAAATAGAAGAAACCCAGATCACTGGTGTGAATTTCACAACGATCATGGGCATAAAACTGCGGATTGTAGATTTCTACAAGGAGAAGTAGAAAATTTGTTAAAACAAGGCTATTTAACAGAATTGTTTAGTGATAAAGGTAAACAGGCATACATGAGGAACATGCAGGAGCCCCCAAAGCCTCCATCTCCAAAACGAACCGTTAACGTAATACACGGCGGTGAAGAAGTAAATGGAGTGCAAAACGACGACAAATTTCACAATTACACACTGGAAACGTGCTCGTGGAGACGACGATATAACCTTCGATGATGCAGATAGCAGTGGATTAATGCTTCCGCACAATGATGCTCTAGTAATATCTCTACTTATTCATGACACTAACGTGAAAAGAGTGTTGATTGATCCAGGCAGTTCAGTCAATATCATTTTTCTAAGAGTCATGGAAGAAATGCTACTGGGGAATCAAGTAATCCCAAAAGCACGAGCCATATCCGGGTTTGATAACTCTACGGTTATGACAAAAGGAGAAATTGAGCTTAACACCTATGCTGAGGGGGTGATAAAAAGAGCTAGGTTCCAAGTAATCAATACTCACATGGCTTATAACGTGATCATTATAAGGCCATGAATCCACGAAATGAAAGCGATACCCTCCACGTTGCATCAAGTAATTAAATTTCCCTCTGAATGGGGGATTCAACGGATCAAAGGAGATCCGCAGACCGCAAAAAATATAAATTTTGTGGTACACTACAACAAGAAAATAGAAGTGGAAGAATTACGAGATAAGGAAATCTCCCAAACAGGTAACACCGCCCAAACAGACATGGAAAAAATTACTGCCCAAATAGGTACGGAAGATATTATTGTTGAAACGGGCACGAAAGAAAATACTTACGAGCAGAAGAATAAAGTTACCATGGAAGGTGTACTATACCACACAGATGCACATTCCAGACCGGACTTCATTCATGAACTGGAGGAATATGAGCACATCAAAATAACTACAGAGGAGCTCGAAGCTGTTCCGTTATCTGAACAAACACCCGAGCGAAAAGTGTGTATAGGCACGAGGCTAAGCCCCACTCGAAGAGGTAAGTTAATTGATTATTTAAAGGCTAACGCAGACTATTTTGCGTGGTCCCACTAAGATATGACAGGCATCCCACCAGAAGTGATAACTCATAAACTAAATAAAGATCTATCATTCGTACTTGTTAAGCAGAAGAAAAGAAAGCAAGGACCATTCAAGAACCAAGTGATCGACAAAGAGGTACAGAAACTCTTGAAGATTGGTTCGATACGAGAGGTAACGTACCCTAACTGGTTGGCAAACACCGTGGTAGTACCAAAAAAGAATGGCAAGTGGGGAGTATGCGTAGATTATACTGATTTAAACAAAGCATGCCCCTAGGATTCATTCCCATTCCTCATATAGATCAAATGATTGATGCTACCGCAGGTCATGAACTATTAAACTTTCTATATGCATATTCTGGTTATAATCAAATTAAAATGGATCCTTTAGACGAGGAAAAAACCTCATTTATCACGAATAAGGGAACTTATTGTTATAAAGTCATGCCTTTTGGCCTAAAAATGTTGGAGCCAACTATCAAAGGCTAGTGACAAAGATGTTCCAAGAATATCTGGGAAAAATGATGGAGGTGTACATCGATGACATGTTGGTAAAATCAACACTGGGACCATTTCCAGCACCTATCTACTGCTTTCGATATTTTACGCAGGTATAATATGAAGTTGAATCCAGAGAAATGCGCTTTTAGAGTGCAATCCGGCAAATTTTTGGGTTTCCTTATATCAAACAGAGGAATAGAGGTAAATCCCGCTCAAATTAAAGCCATAGAGGAAATACCTGATGTTTTAACAAATAAAAAAGGAGGTTCAAAGATTGACAGGAAGAATAGCAGCTTTGGGGAGGTTTATTTCTAGATCTTCCGAAAAAAGTTTTAAATTTTTCTCAGTTCTCAAAAAAGAGAATCAGTTCGAATGGATTGAAGAATGTCAGCAAGCCTCAAGAACCTGAAGATTTATCTATCGAAACCACCACTACTTTCAAAGCCAAAAGAAAGGGA
>ML328939.1:0-38039 GCA_005239505.1 Nicotiana paniculata
TTTTTGATAACGTAAAGTTTTAAATGAAATGATTACAAATTATACATAGTATCAAATTAACCAAGTTGTCTTGGATTCAAATCTCAACGACACCAATTAACCAAGAATTTTTATATATTTGGCCCATAAAAAAATTGTGTGGCTTGCACATGAGGAGCAAGATATAATTGTTTTCTCTTTGATAACTTAAGCATTTAAATGAAATGGTCATACAATTAAGCAGTTGTAATATATAGTACTAGTACCTCAAGGTTTTTGAAGGTTGAACAACTATTGCTTTTGGTGCAACACTATGTCCATGGTAGAAATCATCACCACTCGATGGGAATGGTTCCTCTCTTTTCCTAATACTTGCAACCACAACACGTGCCAAACTGGTGAATGGACTACCTTCTGGCTTAGAATTGGCGTAAAATCTGCTTCCCATTAGGAAAATGACTAAACAAAGAGCACTAGCTCCTACACAAATAAAAAATCCGACTTCCCAGCTCACATTATCTTCAACATAGACAACAATTGTGGATGCTAATACAGAAGAACCATATACGAAGAAAAAGAACCAGTTGAAGAAAATCCCTTGATCTTTTGGCCTATTAAATTGATTGGCTCCAAATGTTGAAAGGGTTGATCGGGAACCACCACTCCCCAGAGCTGCAAGAATTATGGCTGCATAGAGTACTACATACTGAAATTTTGGTGTAGGACTGCACGATGTTGAGCCAACTTCACATGGTTTAGGCCTCAAAGAATCAAGTGTTGCTGTTAAAGCTAAAAGGATGGTGCCCTACAAGTAGAAAAGACAAAAAAAAAAAAAAAAGAACTTATAAAATAAGTAATTAAGTATTAAATACTGTGAGATTATTAAGTATTCTGTTAGGGGTTGTCCTAATTTCTTATCATATTAGGTTTTCCTATCTCTTGAAGGAAAGGGCAACATATTGACCCTAATTGGGTTTTCCTTCTTGTAGAAGGAAATTATAATTCTTTCATATTTGGCTAGTCCTTTTTCATGTAGGAAAAGGTTTGGACCTCTATAAATTAAGGATCTTTCCTTGTCATTCAATAGCATCCACAATGTAGCCATATGGTGTTTGAGAGTCGTGTTTAGGGGGAGAACTTTACGGGACAAGTGTAGTGTGTCACTTGTGTTTGCCTCTTCGTGAGGTTGTTCTCTCGTTATTTTGTACTCTTTTTTTATTATAGTGGATTGCTCATCTCCGCCGTGGACGTAGGTCAATTGACCGAACCACGTTAAATGTTTGTTGTCTCGTTTGGTAAATTTCTCTTTTGTTGTCTGATTTATCGTCGTTCAATTGTTGCATTACTAGTTCCCGCATGACACCTGGTTTTTCAGCCCTAACAAGTGGTATCAGAGCGAGGTTCAAGATAGGTTCATCTTGGCGGGTTCAGTTCTAGCCGCAACCTATTTGACGATAATCAAGATTTTTATTTGAGAAATTTGACCGGAGTGCTACTCTCGTTCAGACAAACTTTGTGGTGGAGATTTGTAGATGTGACCTATTGAAGATTATATGAAGAAGGTGGATCAAGTTTATTTTGTCAGAAAATTCAGGCAAAGGGGGAGAATTGTTAGGGGTTGCCCTGATTTCTTACCATATTTGGTTTTCCTATCCCATGAAGGAAAGAACAACATATTTACCATAACTGAGTTTTCCTTTTTGTAGAAGGAAATTATAATTCTTCCATGTTAGGCTAGTCATTTTTCTTGTAGAAAAAAGTTTGGACTTCTATAAATTGATGATCCTTCCTTTTTATTTAGTAGCATCCACAATGTAGCCATATGGGGTTTGAGAGTCGTGTTTAGGGGGAGAACTTTACAGGACAAGTATAGTGTGTCACTTGTGTGTGCCTCTTCCTGAGGTTGTTCTCTCATTATTTTATACTCTCTTTTGTTATAGTGGATTGCTCATCTTTGCTGTGGACGTAGGTCAATTGAGCGAACCACGTTAAATGTTTGTGTCTCGTTTGGAGGATTTCTCTTTTGTCGTCTGATTTATCGTCGTTCAATTGTTGCGTTACTAATTCCCGCATGACACCTGATTTTTCGGTCCTAACAAGTGGTATCAGAGCGAGGTTCAAGATAAGTTCATCTTGGCGGGTTCAGTTCTAGCCGCAGCCTATTTGACAATAATCAAGATTTTTATTTGAGAAATTTGACCGGAGTGCTACTCTCGTTGACACAAACTTTGTGGTGGAGATTCGGAGATGCGACCTATTGAAGATTATATGAAGAAGGTGGATCAAGCTTATTTTGTCAGAAAATTTAGGTCAAGGGGGAGAATTGTTAGGGGTTTTCCTGATTTCTTACCATATTTGGTTTTCCTATCTCTTGAAGGAAAGGACAACATATTTACCATAATTGGGTTTTCCTTCTTGTAAAAGGAAATTATAATTCTTCCATATTTGGCTAGTCTCTTTTCTTGTAGGAAAATGTTTGGACCTCTATAAATTAAGGATCCTTCCTTCTCATTAAGTAACATCCACAATGTAGCCATATGGTGTTTGAGAGTCGTGTTTATGGGGAGAACTTTATGGGACAAGTGTAGTGTGTCACTTGTGTTTGCCTCTTCGTGAGGTTGTTCTCTCGTTATTTTGTACTCTCTTTTATTATAGTAAAATGCTCATCTCCGCCGTGGACGTAGGTCAATTGACCGAACCACGTTAAATGTTTGTGTCTCTTTTGGTAGATTTCTCGTTTGTTGTCTGATTTATCATCGTTCAAGGTTTGCTTCGCTAGCTTTCGCATGACACCTGATTTTTTCGGTCCTAACATATTCCTCCATATCAGCTGCGTTTTTCCTAACGCTCTTATGTGAGATTATTTTGTGCAAAATCATAATATATACGTTTGACTTGTGATTAGTATACACATATGTATAAAGTTAACTTTATAGAAATTACTTACATGTACGTATAGTTTTTCAAAACTAAACAAAAAAAATGGTTGCTAGAGACGAAATAGTGGGTACATACCAATAAAGAGAGGAGGGATGAAACCCAGATGATAGAATAGCAACCAATGCATGAGTCGGCAATAATAGCAGCAAGGACGGGAATCAAACTTCCAGCACCATTAACCAGATTTGATATCTGAGCAGCATCGATGCTCTCCATTTCAAATTCCTTTATCAGATATACAATAAGGTTGCTCGTCAAACCTCCAAATGCTAGGTTCGAACCTACTGTTGTTGCTGTTTTCACATGGAATTGAAGTCAACATATTAATTAATTCAGTCACATCCATTGATCTGTCGATATTAAATATAGCATAAATACGAGAAGTTGCAACTTTTATGTCACTCATGGATTAATCAAAAGGTCAATTACACACCAACTCCAGTCTCTATCATCTTCCTTCCCTATATTAATTTGCCGTGAATTTTATGTGAGAAATCAGCAACTTCTTCCATTTATTATAAGAAAAAAAAAACTACAGTACTTATTTTTAAAAAAGCAATATTATAGTGTCATATAAAATGAAATAACATAAAGAGTATTTTCTCTGCATTATCTAGCAAAATACGGCAAAAATCGGACATTTATACTGAAGTGTTCTTTGGAATGTGGTGATAAGTATCGGTTGTGAGAACAAAGTCTCGTACGAAAAGTATAAAAGAAAAAGATCACCTTATAAAATATTGAATATTCTTAATGATGTGAAACTTTTTGAAAAAAATCATACGGAATTGGACCAAAACAGACAATATTACACGAGTATCTTTAGGACAGTTTAACCTAACAATAAGTTGTATTCAAGTTTGGAGGTGCAAAAATTGGCTGAAAGGGTAATGCATGGACAAAAGCAATTCACATATCCATTTTATACTCATTTATTCAACTACATATCACCTCTAACCTGCAAACATGAAAATTGATATACTATTAATTAAATATCAAATATATAGGTATGTATACATCTGTTGGAGAGAGAGAGGTGAGACCTATGATGAAGGGGAAGGTGATCCAGCCTCCTAGTCTACCATGTGCCTCCGATGGAGATTCCATGGCTGAACAAATAAAGAACTTCTGAATATCAGCAAAAGGAATTTCTTCTACTAACTAATATCTGAGCGTTTACACATTAAATGATAGTTCAAACTCTCCAGAGCACTAATTCAGAGAGCACTACTATATACTAATGTTTCAGCATCAAGAATCTGTAAGACTGTAAACACAGACATTGTGGGGACAGTGGAAAGAGATGTTATATATATAAAATAGTATGTCTCCATGAAATACACGCGATTAATTGACTTTTTAATTAATTGACTTTCTTGAACCAATTATCATTGGCATTGTTGTTATGCTTTGATGGCAAAGCCAGAATTTTTACTAAGGAGTTATTTGGTCGGGAAATAAGTTAACCCATAATTAATTATTTCAGAATTTGTTATTTGTTATGGGGATAAAAAAATATTACAATCTCGGGATATTAGTTATACCACAATATTATTCCAATCAAACGTGATATAAACTTATCTCTAATTTAATCTCCGGACTAATTATTCCTTATCCCTCGTACCAAATTAGCCCTAAGAGCTTGTTTGGATGGTTGTTCCCTATTGTATAGTATTGTATTGTTATTCCAAAACAATGTTTGTTTTGATTGTTTCATTAAAATTGGTTGTATTGTATTGTTAAACACATTGTTTCGGGACAATAAAAAATACCCTTTTTTGAAACAACTGATTTGGTGTGGTGGGATTGTTTCCTATTTTTTTTCAAATTATGCCAAAACTTATTACTCCACAATTCTATTTAACCCTTTACCTCTTTTTTTTTTTTTTTTTTTTTTTTTTTTTTTTTTTTTTTTTTTAAATTTTAACTCCAAATCTTCAACCTATAACCTACTTTGTTTTTTTTCCAGAGCTTCTGCCGCCAACATTAAAAAGTCTTTTGGCGCCTTCTGTTTTATTTTTTCTCCCAATTTGCTTTTAACTCAATTCTAATTAGTTGTGCTCCTTAATTTTGCCTTCTTCTGTCTCGCTTCTTTGTTCTAATTTCTTAAGGTGTTTTGCCTTCTTCTGTTTTATTTTTTTAAATTATTTTTATGCTAAATTTTTGTTAAATTAAATATTTAACTAATTGAGGGTATTTTAATAAACTTATCAGTTACAATACAACATGATACATTCAAATTAAACAACAAAACATTATTTAACAATAACAAATAATACAATCTATCCAAACATTATATTCATAAAATATTATGATACAATACGATACAATTCTACTATACATACATTATGTAGTATATATTGTATATATATGTTAATCTGCATAGGGGTATATTTTGCTCCTTTTTTCTCCTCTTTCCGTAAATTAATCTGCATAAACGTGCCACCAAGGCCTAAGAACGACAACCAGTTGTTTTTCGTCTTTTTGTGGATTAAAAATTTAAATTGCAAGAGCAGAGATCAATTTAATTTTTCCCATCCCCAACTCATGAGAATGTAATGCAATGGATTTATAATTTCCAAAAGAACACCTTTGGTAAATTTTCTATTTATATATAGTTGATATACTGCAATAGACAATCTATTGCAATGCATAAATAAGAATTTAATTTTGATCCACTTTGGGGTACGATTTAGTGGAAACCACAAAAACTAAAACAATACTACAGTCATACCTCTCTACAACAATCATTTACAATCACTATTAGAAAATTGACAAAACCCGTCCAAACAATATTAACCAAAATCGGTCGGAAAACAAGTAAATTAATCGGAAAAGTCAAAAAAATACTTTTGACAACGGAAATAGTGGTCCCACAACAAATATATAAAAATTCCGATCGATTTTGGTCAGAAATTGGTCAATATTTGATCAAGACCTGGTCCTACTTGTATATTATCTACAAAAATAATTTTTAATTAAAACTTTTCAATCGGTCGGTATATTTAAAATTATGCTTTCCCGGCCAACGCAATTGGTTTTTAATATAACAGAAATTATCTATATATAATTTACCAACTGGAATAAGTTTTAATTAAATTTTTTTGAACAATCCGACCGAACTCGATCGGAAATACAATTTTAAAATTATTAAAATATAAATTTAATGAAATTATCGAGCGAAGTCGGTCGATTTTTGTCAACCTTTATATAAATAGCTTTTAAATAAACTATACTTAATATGCGTGTGTGAGAGAGAGAGAGGCTATGTATTTTTTTAGATTACTTTTATATGGACACACACACTCTCACCTAATTACTTTTGTATATATATGTATATATATATATATACACACACACATATATATATACATATATATATATATATACATATATATATATATATATATACATATACATATATCATATGTAACGACCCGACCGGTCGTTTCGAGAATTATAGCCCTCTTTCCCCCATTCTGCTTGTTTTGTGTTATTCAGCTATATTATGATATGTCAGGTTAGTTGGTTTGGATCCAGAATGGTTTCAGAGTGAATTGAGACACTTAGCCTCTTTATTAGAAGCTTAGGTTGGAAAAAATGTCAACTGAATGTTGACCTATGCGTAAACGATCTCGGATTTGAATTTTGATAGTTCTATTAGCTCCGTTAGGTGATTTTGGACTTGAGAGCGCATTCAGAATGTGATTTGGAGGCCCGTAGTGGAATTAGGCTTGAACTGATGAAAGTTGAAAATTCGGTGATTTTGATCGGCAGTGAAAAATTTGATATCGGGGTCAGAATGGATTTTCAGGAGTTGGACAGGTTCGTGGTGTCACTTGTGACGTGTGTGTAAAATTTGAGGTTATTCAGACGTGGTTTGATAGGTTTCGGCGTCATTCGCGGAATTTGGAAGTTTAGAAGTTCTTAGGCTTGAATCCAAGGGTAATTTGGTATTTTGATGTTGTTTTGAGTGATTCGAAGGCTAGAATAAGTTCGTATGATGTTTTAGGACATGTTGGTATGTTTGGTTGAGGTCCCGAGTCCCAGGGGTGATTCCAGATGATTAACGAAAAGTTTGAAACTGAAGAGATGCAGCTTAACTACTGTTGTCGGTGTTTTCCGCACCTGCGGAGGGGGAGCCGCATGTGCAAGGCTGAAGAAGCGATTGGGAGGCCACAAATGCAGGAATGGTTGAGTTGGACTGGAAACGTAGGTGCGAGAAGGGGGTCACATCTGCGAGCCTGCAGATGCGAGGCTGAGCCGCAAATGCGGAAGTGGGGAGTTTGGTCAATTCAGCAGAAGCGTAGGGTAAGGCGCATGTGCGCAACAGTAGGTGCGAGATGATGGCCGCAAATGCGGAACTTGGGAGATTAAGTGAGTTCCGCACCTGTGATGGAAATTCTGCAGGTGCGGCGTCGTAGAAGCGACGAAGTGACCGCATATGCGGGTTCACTAGGTAGAATGTATAAATAAAGGACTTCAAGATTTTTCCTCATTTTCACCATTTTTAACACGGGCTTTGGAGATTATGAGGTGATTTTTGAAAGGGATTCAAGGATATTCATTGAGGTAAGTTACTCGAGCCTTATTACCCTTAGCAATAGTGTTTTCCCGTTGATTTCACACCTAGTTTGTGGGGTTTTTGAAGTGAAATTAGGGGTTAGGACTTGGGATTTTGGAGAGTGTAATTTAGGTATTTGAAAGACCAAATGATGTCGAATTTTGATTAATTTAGTATGGTTAGACTTGTAAGATAATGGGCTTTCGGATTTTGTGAATTTCGTCGGATTTCGAGACGTGGGCCCGAGGACTGGGTTCGGGCTAATTTCAGAATTTGGCCTATAAGTGGATACTTTTCTTGTGGATTTGATCCTTTAGACTAAATTGATTGTGTTGTATTAATTGTTTTTAGATTCGGGACGTTCAGAGGCCGAAATGAGAGGCAAGGGCATTCCGGAGTAGGACTTTGCTTGGTTTGAGGTAAGTAACATTTTCAAACTTGGTAACGAGGATTCGAGACCTCAAAATATATGCTACAGGACTGGTGTTGAGGTGACGCACATGCCAAGTGACGGGCGTGCGGGCGTGCACCGTGAGAGTAGTGACCTGGGTGGCTCCATGCCACCGTTTAGTGACTCTATCCTGTTGATCTCTATCTTTTCATCATGTGATAATGTAGTTGAGCCATAAATCGTGCTAAATATCATGTTTAGGCTTTGTGCTGGTATGGTTTGGACCCTTAACAGTCGTTTCTTGCTGTCATCTCACTAGTTTCATTTACTATTCCATACTTAGTCATGATCATGCATTTTTATATCATGTCTCAGTTATTTATTTATTCATCGTATCATTTTCGGGTTATTCTCATGACATTTTGAGACCGTGGTGAGACCAGAGAGGTTGATGAATGAGTGAGGCAGAGTTCCTGGTTATGAGTGATAGTTATGGGATCGGGCTGCACGCCGCAGCGGTTATATTGATGATTATGATAGCACTTGGGTTGTAGGAGCTCCTCCGGAGTCTGCAATACACTCCCAGTGAGCGCGGTTGACATGATTGAGGGATGGATCTTCCCTGGACATGGATCTTGTCCGATGTACTTATTGCCTGGAGATGGATCTTATCCATAGGGCTGGATTGCCCTTAGTCCTCGGTACTGGATGACCTATGGTCAGCGTTATGTATATATTCTGGGATGGATCTTCCCTGGGCCGTATGAGCCATATGCAGTACCTAGTGGTTGACATATTGAGAGTGTGGGCATTTGAGGCTACCATGGTGCATCATTTTCAGTATATGCATTGGCATGTAGTGATAGTAGAGTTGTTTTCATTACGCTTTATGGCAGTGCCTTACTTCCGGAATTGCCTAAATTGTTTTAAGAGCATATTTACGTTTTATACATTTATTTCATGTTAATTTCACTGGTTGAGTTCGTCACTATCTTCATTCCATAGTTTGGACTTATTACTTACTGAGTTGGTGTACTCACGTACTCTCTGCACCCTGTGTGCAGATCCAGGCATGGCAGCGACTGCTGATTTTTCTGCATTTGGAGTTAGGGACTATTGAGGTAGTTGCGGCGTTCGCGGGCCTTGATATTCTATTCCTTAGTTTATTGTACTTTTGAGTTTATTTCTGTAGACATTGTTGTGGGCTATGTCTCGATTATTAGACGCTCATGTACTAAGTGACACCTCAATTATTGGGACAGTTGTATCGTACTTTGGGTAAACTTTGTGTTTAAATTGGCTTTTATTAATGTTATACCTTTTCGCTGTTACATTCAAAAGATGTTTTCACTGTAATGGAGAAAAATGTTGGATTTAGTCTTGCCTAGTTTCACGATAGGCGCCAACACGACATGGTAGGCTTTGGGTCGTGACAAGTTGGTATCAGAGTCTCGGTTACATAGGTCTCACGAGTCATGAGCGGGTTTAGTAGAGTCTTGACGATCGGTACGGAGACGTCCGTACTTATCTTCGAGAGGCTGCAGAAACTTTAGGAAAAATCTCACATTCTTGAATTCTTGTTGTGTGAATTTGTTGATTCTGGTAACTGAACTTCTGTTGTTTCATTCTCTCACAGATGGTGAGGACTCGCACTACCGGACAGGAGGGCCAGCCACCAGTTCCACCAGCGAGGGTCGCGAGAGGCCGAGACCGTGATAGAGGCAGAGGTGCAGCCCGTACAACAGTCGGTGCAGTACCTGCAGCCCCCACTGCAGTTAGGCAGTCTCTATTTTGACGGCCGCAACCACTTCTCAGACCGGGGGAGGCACTCAGACTACCAGCGCTCGCACACCCGAGCAGGTTGTTCAGGGACTCCAGACACGAGGGGTGCCACCAGCCCAACCAGTTACAACTTCTAAGGACTATGTGGTTCCTGCTATGCCTGAGGATGAGTAGCATAGATTGGAGAGGTTTGATAGACTCCAGCCTCCATCCTTCAGTGGTGCAGAGGGTGAGGATACATAGGGTTTCTTAGATATGTTTCAGAGGATACTCCGTACAACAAGCATTCTCGAGACCAGTGGGGTCTCATTCACTACCTTCCAGTTATATGGGGCTGCATTCAGTTGGTGGGAGGCTTACGAGAGGCGTAGGTCGGTCAGCGCAGCACCCCTTACGTGGCAGCAGTTCTCTGTTATCTTTCTAGAGAAGTTTGTGCCTTAGTCCCACAGAGAGAAGTTAAGCAGACATTTTGAGAAGCTTCGTCAGGGTGATATGTCTATGACATAGTATGAGATGCGATTCTCGGAGTTTGACCGTTATGCTATATTTTTGGTTCCCACAGACAGGGAGAGGATCAGGAGGTTTATAGATGGCCTCACTTTTCAGCTGCGATTGCTTATGACCTGAGAGAGAGAGAGAGTGTCTGGTGCTACTTTTGATGAGGTTGCCGACATTGCTCGACAGATTGAGATGGTTCGCAGTCAAGAGCGGGTCAAGAGGGAGGCCAAAATGCCTCGTGGACAGGGTGGATTTAGTGGTGCTCCTTCTGGGGGTCAGTTCCAGCACAGTAGAGGTCGTCCTTTGAGGCATGCTTAGACGGTCCTCCCAGTGCACCGGGGTGCATCATCCGGCCATGGACCCTATGGTTATCAGTAGGGCCAGACATTATTCAGTGCACTACAAGCTCAGAGCTCGTCTCCTGCACTATCAACTCAGGGTTCATCTGTGTTAGGACCTTCTAGCAGTTATTCCAGTGCTCGGTGTTTCCTTCAGTCCCCATCGCCATTTGCAGGGCGCGGTTTCTTTGAGTGTGGAGAGTTGGGTCATATTACAAGGTGTTGCCCCGCCTTTGAGGAGGTTCATCTCAGCAGAGGGGTCAGCCTGCGACTTCAGCACCAGTTCCTCCACCACGCGCCCAGCCAGCTAGGGGTGGATCTCAGTCATCTCGGAGCTGCCCAAGAGGGGGAGGTCGATCGGGCGGTGGCCATGCCCGTTTCTATGCCCTACTATCCAGACCAGCTGCCATTACTTCAGATGCTATGATCATAGGTATTGTTTCAGTTTGCCACCGAGATGCCTCGGTATTATTTGACCTTTTTCCACTTATTCATATGTTTCTTCGTATTTTTTTCATTTTATGGATATGCCCCATGAGTCTCTAGTCTCGTCCGTTCATGTATCTACTCATGTGGGCGATACTATTGGTGTGGACCGTGTATATCGGTTTTGTGTGGTGACTGTTAGGGGTCTGGAGATCGAGTGAACCTTTTGCTGCTTAGTATGGTTGACTTCAATGTGATATTGGGTACAAATTGGTTGTCTCCATGTCATGCTGTCCTAGATTGTCACGCTAAGACAGTGATGTTAGTGATGCCCGAATTGCCGAGGATTGAGTGGAGTGGTTCTATAGACTATGTGCCTAGTAGGGTGATTTCATATTTGAAGGCTCAACATATGGTTGGGAAGGGTTGTCTATCTTATTAGGCTTTTGTGAGGGATGTTAGTGCAGAGACTCCTACCATTGATTCTGTTCCGGTGGTACGTGATTTTACGGATGTGTTTCCTGCACACCTTCTTAGCATGCCGCCTGACAGGGATATTTACTTCGATATTTATTTGGTGCCGGGCACTCAGCCCATTTCTATTCCACCATATCGTATGGCACCGGCGGAGTTGAAGGAGTTGAAGAACAACTTCAGGAACTCCTTGATAAGGGGTTTATTCAGCCTAGTGTGTCATCTTAGGGTGCACCGGTTCTATTTGTGAAGAAAAATGATGGTTCCATGAGGATTTGCATTGATTAAAAGCAGTTGAACAAGGTCACATTCAAGAATAAGTATCCTTTGCCTCGTATTGATGATCTATTTGACCAGCTTCAGGGAGCGAGGGTGTTCTCCAAAATTGTTTTGAGGTCCGGGTATCACCAACTGAAGATTCGGGATTAGGATATTCTTAAGACTGCTTTCAGGACCTGATATGGACATTATGAGTTCTTAGTGATGTCTTTTGAGCTGACTAATGCCCAGTAGCATTCATGCATTTGATGAACATTGTATTCCAGCCCTATTTGGACTCATTCATTATTGTATTCATTGATGATATCCTAGTGTACTCTCATATCCAGGAGGAGCATTCTCAACATTTGAGGCTTGTATTACAGAGATTGAGGGAGGAGAAACTTTATGCAAAGTTCTCCAAGTGTGAGTTTTTTCTCGGTTCCGTAGCATTCATAGGACATGTGGTGTCCAGTGAGGGTATTCAGGTGGATCTGAAGAAGATAGAGGTGGTGCAAAGTTAGCCTAGACCGTCCTCAGCCACAGAGATTATGAGATTTCTTGATTTGGAAGGCTATTACCGTTTCATTGTGGAAGGATTTTCATCGATTGCATCGCCCTTGGCCAAATTGACCCAAAAGGATGCTCCATTCAGGTGGTCGGATGAGTGTGAGGAGAGCTTTCAGAAGCTCAAGACTGCCTTGACCACAACTCCAGTGTTAGTTTTGCCATCATTTTCAGGTTCTTACACCGTGTATTGTGATGCCTCGAGGATAGGTGTTGGATGTGTTCTGATGCAGGAGGGCAAGGTGATTGCGTATGCCTCGCGCCAGTTAAAGACTCACAAGAATAACTATCCTGTCCATGATCTTGAGTTAGCAGCCATTGTTCACACCTTCAAGATTTGGCGGCATTATTTGTATGGGGTTCATTGTGATTTCTATGTTGATCACTAGAGTTTGCAGCAACTGTTTAAGCTGAAGGATGTTCATTTGCGTTAGCGGAGATGGTTGGAGCTTCTTAAGGACTATGATATCACTATTCTGTACCATCCGGGGAAGGCCAATGTGGTGGCCGATGCTTTGAGTCGCTGGGAAGAGAGTTTGGGGATTTTGTATATCTCCTAGATGCGGAGAGACCCTTGGCATTGGATGTTCAGGCCTTAGCAGGCCAGCTTGTTAGATTGGATATTTCGGAGCCGGGCCGGGTATTGGCTTGCGTGGTCTCCAGGTCTTCTCTTTATGACCGTATCAGAGAGTGTCAGTATGATGACCCCCACTTGCTCGTTCTTCAGGACATGGTTTAGCGAGGTGATGCTATGGATGTGACTATTGATGATGAAGGCGTGTTGAGGATGCAGGGCCGAATATATGTGCCTAATGTAGACGGGATCCGGGAGTTGATTCTTGAAGAGGCGCACAGCTCGCGGTATTCCATCCATCCGGGTGCTGCGAAGATGTATCAGGATTTGAGCAGCACTATTAGTGGAGGCGGATGAAGAAGGATATAGTTGGGTTTGTGGCTTCGTGTCTCAACTATCAGTAGTTTAAGTATGAGTATTAGAGACCGGGTGGCTTGCTTTAGATAGATTAGATATCCCGGAGTGGAAGTGGGAGCGGATCACCATAGACTTCGTAGTTGGGATCCCACGTACTTCGAGGAAGTTCGATGCTATTTGGGTTGTTGTGGATGACCAAGTCCGCACACTTCATTCCAATTGGTACTACTTACACTTCAGAGCGGTTGGCTGAGATTTATATCCGAGAGATTGTTTGCCTGCATGGTGTCCCAGTTTCCATCATTTTATATAGAGGTACTCAGTTTACATCGCAATTTTGAAGGGCCGTGCAACAAGAGTGGGGTACTCAGATTGATTTGAGCACAACCTTTCACCCCCAGACAGACAGGAAGTCCGAGCGCACTATTCAGATATTGGAGGATATGTTGCGCGCTTATGTCATTAACTTTCGGGGTTCATGGGACAAGTTTCTGCCGCTCTCGGAGTTTGCATATAACAATAGTTATCAGTCGAGTATTCATATGGCTATGTACGAGGCTTTATATGGGTGGAGGTGTAGATCTCCAGTAGGATGGTTCGATCTGGGTGAGGCTAGGCTCTTGGGTATAGACTTGGTCCAGGATGTATTAGAAAAGGTGAAATTGATACAGGAGCGGCTTCGCACGGCGTAGTCTAGGCAGAATAGCTGCGCGGACAGGAAGGTCCGTGATGTATTTCATGGTCGGGGAGAAGGTTTTGCTGAAGGTATCACCCATGAAGGGTGTTATGAGGTTTGTGAAGAGGGGCAAGTTGAGCCCCCGGTTCATTGGGACTTTTGAGGTACTTCAGAGGATAGGGGAGGTGGCTTATAAGCTTGCCTTCCACCCAGCTTGCCGAGTGTGCATCCAGAGTTTCATGTTTCTATGCCCCGGAAGTATATTGGCGATCTATACCATGTTTTGGACATCAGCCCGGTTCTATTGGATGGTGCTATGACTTATGATGTGGAGCCGGTGGCCATTTTGAATCGGCAGGTTCAGAAGTTAAGGTCAAAGGATATAGCTTCAGTGAAGGAGCAGTAAAGAGGTCAGCTTGTGGAGGAGGCCACCTGGGAGACCGAGCAGGAGATGTAGAGCAGATATCCACACCTATTTGAGATTCCAGGTATGTTTCTAAACCCATTTGAGAATGAACGTTTGTTTAAGAGGGGGAGGATGTAACGACCGGGCCGTTCGTTTTGAGAGTTATAGCCCCGTTTCCCTCATTCTCCTTCTTTTTGTGTTATTCAGCTATATTCTGATATGTCGGGTTAGTTGGTTCGGATCCGAAATGGTTTTTGAGTGAGTTGAGACACTTAGCCTCTTTATTAGAAGCTTAGGTTGGAAAAAAAGACAGCTGGATGTTGACCTATGTGTAAACGATTTTGCATTTGAATTTTGATGGTTCCATTAGCTCCGTTAGGTGATTTTTGACTTATGAGCGCGTCCGAAATGTGATTTGGAGGCCCGTAGTGGAATTAGGCTTGAATTAGCAAAAGTTGAAAATTCAGCGATTTTGGTCGGTAGTGGAAATTTTGATATTAGGGTCGGAATGAATTTTCGGGAGTTGGAGAGTTGGTTCGTGGTGTCATTTGTGACTATTGTGTAAAATTTGAGGTGATTCGAACGTGGTTTGATAGGTTTCGGTGTCGTTTGTGGAATTTGGAAGTATAGAAGTTCTTAGGTTTGAGTCCGAGGGTAATTTGGTGTTTTGATGTTGTTTTGAGTGATTCGGAGGCTCGACTAAGTTTGTATGATGTTGTGGGATGTGTTTGTATGTTTGGTTGAGGTCCTGAGGGCCTCGGGGTGATTCCGAATGGTTAACGAAAAGTTTAAAATTGAAGAGACACAGCTGAAGTGCTGTCGCTGGTGTTTTCCGCACCTGCGGAGGGGGAGCCGCAGGTGCGAGGCCGCAGAAGCTATTGGGAGTCTGCATATGCGGGCATGGTTGAGTTGTACTTGAAACGCAGGTACGAGAAAGGTGTCGCATCTGCGAGCCCGCATATGTGAGGCTGAGCTGCAGATGCAGAAGTGGGGAGTTTGGTTTATTTCGCAGAAACGTAGGGAAGGCGCAGGTGTGCAAACCTAGGTGCAAGATGATGGCCGAAAATGCAAAACCTAGGAGATTAAGTGAGTTTGGAGCCTGCAATGGAAATTCCGCAGGTGCGGCATTGCAGAAGCGACAAAGTGACCACAAATGCGGTTTCACTGAGTAGAATGTATAAATAGAGGACTTCGAGATTTTTCCTCATTTTCACCATTTTTAACATGGGCTTTGGAGATTTTGAGGTGATTTTTGAAGGGGATTCAAGGATATTCAGTGAAGTAAGTTACTCGAGCCTTGTTACCCTTAGCTATAGTGTTTTCCCGTTGATTTTTCACCTAATTGATGGGGTTTTTGAAGTGAAATTAGGGGTTAGGACTTGGGATTTTGGAGAGTGTAATTTAGGTATTTTAAAGACCAAATGATGTCAAATTTTGAGTAATTTAGTATGGTTAGACTTGTGAGTGAATGGGCTCTCGGATTTTATGAATTTCGTCGGGTTTTGAGACGTGGGCCCGGGGGCCGGGTTCGGGCTAATTTCGAAATTTGGCCTATAATTGGATACTTTTCTTGTGGATTTGGTCGTTTAGCCTAAATTGATTGTGTTGTATTACTTATGGCTAGATTCGGGAGGTTCGGAGGCCGAATTGAGAGGCAAGGGTATTCTGGAGCAGGACTTTGCTTGGTTTGAGGTAAGTAACATTTTCGAACATGGTAACGAGGGTTCGAGACCTCAAATTATATGCTAGGTGATTGGTGTTGAGGTGACGCACATGCCAAGTGACAGGCGTGTGGGCGTGCACCGTGAGAGTAGTGACCTGGGTAACTCCATGGCACCGTTTAGTGACTCTATCCTGTTGATCTCCATGTTTTCATCATGTGATAAAGTAGTTGAGCCATAAATCGTGCTAGATCTCATGTTTAGGCTTTGTGCCAGTATGGTTTGGACCCTTAGCGGTCGTTTCTTGCTGTCATCTCACTAGTTGCATTTACTATTCCATAGTCATGATCATGCATTCTTATATCATGTTTCAGTCTCAGTTATTGATTGATTCATCGTATCATTTCCGGTTTATTTTCATGACACTGTGAGCCCCTGGTGAGACTGGAGAGGTTGATGATTGAGTGAGGCCGAGTGCCTGGTTATGAGTGATAGTTTTTGGGGTGCACTCCACAGCGGTTATATTGATGATTATGATATCGCTTGGGCTGTAGGAGCCCCTCTGGAGTCTGTAACACACCCCCAGTGAGCGCGGTTGATATGATTGAGGGATGGATCTTCCCTGGACATAGATCTTCCTGGACATGGATCTTGTCCGATGTACTTATTGCCTAGAGATGGATCCTCTCCATAGGGCTGGATTGCCCTTAGTCCTAGGTACTGGATGACCCATGGTCAGCGTTGTGTATAATTCTGGGATTGATTTTCTCTGGCCATATGAGCCATATGCAGTACCGAGTGGTTGAGATATCGAGAGTGAGGGCATTTGAGGCTTGTAACATGGTGCATCATTTTCAGTATATGCATTGACATGTAGTGATAGTAGAGTTGTTTTCTGTCACGACCCAAAATCCAACACAGGTCGTGATGGCGCCCAACACCGGAGTCAGGCAAGCCAACAGTTGTTTACTAGTGAGATAATCCTTATTTGACATACCAACCCCACATATTCCCAAAGTTTTAAGCTTAGATCATTTAAATAAAAGCGGAAACATTAACCAACTTAAGTAATTACAGCCACCATGATCATGATCCAATATATACAGTCCCAAAATAAAGAGTCTACCATGTGTGTGCCAGGAACTAGTGTTACAAGTCAACATGCGAACTAGTAGAATATACAAAAGATTATACAAACTGTACTGCTGTCTGAGAGAAGTAGATAGAAATGAACGAAAGATAACTCCATAACACTGCTGAGAATCGCCAAGGGAGGAAGCTCACCGTGGAGTCAGGTCCAGAATATACGTCATGCTCCGGTTGGATAACCAGAAGCACCAGCCTCCGAACCTGTACAATTAAGTACAGAACTGCAGCTTGAGTACATAAATATATATGTACCCAGTGAGTATCCCGCCTAACCTCGAAGAGGTAGTGACAAGAGGTCGACTAGACACTCACTAAGGTCCAATGGTAATAATACAAAACAGGATATAACGAAATGCAGTAGACATGTGAGATAGTAAGCATCAGATACCTATCAAGTACAGAAATCCAGGAAACTACTGAAAATAAGAAACAATTTACACTTTCCTTTTCCCCCTGTCAAGTCAATATCAATGAAAACAGTACCAAATAGCCAAGTGCACACAAGGGTAAGACAACTGGCCGGAGTCGAAGGAATATATAATCACGGATTAGTCGTAAAGCTTCCCCCGCTCGCGAATCATACCTGTGACTCGGGTGCTGACATATTTATACCAAATTACCTTAAAGCTCCCCTCGATCGCGAATCATATCTACGATTCGAGTGCTGACACACTTATACTGAATATCATAGAGCTTCCCTCGATCGTGAATCATACCTGCGATTCGAGTGCTAACACACTTATACTGAATATCATAAAGCTTCCCTCGATCGCGAATCATACCTACGACTCGAGTGCTGACTCTCATGTGTATACATATACATACCGAATTGATCAATAAGCTCAGTAGGGGATATGATTGTAACAATGATTATTCAACTGGGAATTCAAATGCAACTTTCCACATTTCCGTATCAATTCAAAAGTAATATACAGCTCAAAGAACACCCCAAAGATACATATAAGGCACATAGAGACATGCTTGTGAGCCCTAAAACAACCCGACATAGCATGATAGTCGCTATGTACGGACTCTCGTCACTTTGTACGCACGTATCCCCCCCAAAAAAATTACACACAGCATATATAACACCTATGGGGATAATTCCCTCTTACAAGGTTAGAAAGGAGACTCACCTCGTGTCGAATCTACCCCTCAGACCAAGGATGCGCCCGAACTCCGAACTCTACACTCGAGGACTCGCAACTAGCCAATTATGGTACAATGACATCAATCCATGCTCAAAGTAGGGAAATTATCCTATTTATTCAATAATTCAACATTCTTGAAGAATTCTCAAAATCCAACCCCGGGCCCGTACGCTCGAATTCCGAAAACTCTCGAAGGAATCACTCACCCATAGCCTAAGGATCGTTATTATGAGGTTTCTTCTTGTATTCATATCAATAAAAGGGTAATTCACTAATTTCTCAAAACCCTAAATTTACTACCCAAATCTTGATTTTTCAATGATTTAGTAGAGTTTAACTAGTAATTCATGTTTGAAACTAGTGTTAGAGTGGAATTTACTTACCTCTTTAGTAGTTAGGTCGTGGAACCTCTTTCCCCAAGCTCCCAAGTCTCTAATGGTGGTGGAAAATGAAAGAAAGGAGGTTAAATCCCATGTTTTAAAGGAAACACACTGCCTGGCCTACAGGGGTTCCGCACCTGCGGTCTCACACCTGCGATCTAGGGCTCGCACCTGTGGAACTGCGCGAGTGCGGCTAGGTTCGCACCTACGGAGGGATGACCACACCAGCGGCTTTGCTCCTGCGGACCTGTGTCTGCACCTGCGAGAAAAGGGGGACCTCACCTGGGGTCCCACCTACGATGCTTGGGACCACAGGAGCGGCCCGCACCTGCGGTCACACCAGAACAGGTGCACCAGCAGCTATTTTAGCTAGTTTTTAGCCCCGTTGGGTGCCCGGGAGGCCCCTGGACCCACCTGAGCCTTCGTCCAAATATACCAACAAGTCCCAAATCATAATACAGACTCTCTTGAGCCTTCAGAACACACTAAACAACGCTAAAACTCAAAATCACACCTCAAAACCCCAAGAACCACACTTAGGAACTTTAAGTTTTCTAAACTTCGCTAACAACGCGCCGAACCGACCTATACTACTCGGAATGACACCAAATTTTACAGGAAAGTCATAAATGACATAAGGGAACTATTTCTGGTCTTGGAATTCCATTCGGACCTCGATAACACAAAAACACGTCCAAAACCACAATAGGAACCTAATGATCTTCTTATTTCAATATTGGGCGTCGAAACGCTCCTGGTTCATCAGAAACCCATTTTGAACATACGCCCAGGTCCAAAATCATCACACGAAGCTACCGGAAGCGACGAAACTCGATTGCGAGGTCGTTTACCCAAAATGTTGACCGAAGTCAAACTTGGCCTTAAAGGGCAACCTTAAGGAACCAATTGTTCCTATAGCACTCTAAACACCTCCGAATCCTGGATCACCAGTCCCCGCAAGTCATAAATCATAAAAAGCCGCTATGGAAAGTTTCATTTAGGGGAACAGGGTCCTGTAACGCAAAACGACCGGTCGGGTCGTTACATTTTCATTACACTGTACAACACTGCCTTACTTCCGGTTATGAATTGCCTAAATTGTTTTAAGATCATATTTACGTTTACGTACATTTATTTCATGTTAGTTTTACCAATTGAGTTTATCACTATCTTCAGTACATAGTTTGGACTCTTACTTGCTGAGTTGGTGTTCTCACGTTACCCCCTACACCCTGTGTGCAAATCCAGACATTTCTGGCATGCCAGCAACTGCTGATTTTTCTGCATTTAGAGAGAGGGACTATTGTTGATTCTCGAAATACAATAAACTTCAATCTATTATTTGTGTAATATTGTCTATTATTCATTTTTTCATTATCTTGATTATCAGTAACCCGTATTCATCTTAAAAATAAGCTTTAGTCAAATGGTCTAATTCTTTGGTTAAACAAATTGGTTCCGTTACCGGGAAACTGATAATATTTGTTTACTCTCCAAGTGATATCCTTTGAATTATGTCAAACCCCAACGACAACAGCCAGCAAAGAAGTGGAACCCTAGTTCCATCACCTTTAGGAACCTCACGTGGTTCAAGGGAACAATCCCCAGAAAGATCCAATAACAACAATGGTAATAATGATCAAAATGTGGAACAAGATCATGTAAAGAAAATGATTGCAGAGTATGTGAGCCAAGCTTTGCAGAAATTTGTGAGAGGATTACCAGCAGCGTTTCCTACACCGCCAACGCAACCCCCAATAACACCATCACCATGGAAAATCCTCAATCTGGGTTGGCAAACTCAGCAAGAGGAGATACTCCTAATGAATCTCTCGAAACGAGACTAGGTATATCTAATAACTCAGAATTACAAAATTTATTGTTAACCATGCAGAAACAGATGAAGGAGTAGAACGATCGCATCGAACAAATTCATGGTGTACCACCTATTATCAAAGGCATCGACGTTGATAGATATTCTCAACAACCGTGGAAGCCTAGTGCGACACCTTTCCCTATACCCAAGAAGTTTAAAATGCCTGACATTCCCAAATATGATGGAACAACTGACCCACACGACCATGTGACTGCTTTCACAACTGGGGTAAAAGGCAACGACTTAACGAAACAAAAGATTGAATCAGTCCTTGTCAAAAAATTTGGGGAAACACTTACCAAAGGGGCTCTAACCTGTATTCTCTTCTCCCTGAAAAGTCTATTGACTCTTTTGCTGAGCTTGCAAATTCATTTATAAAAGCACACTCTGGTGCACAAAAAGTTGAGAAGAGAATGAAATACATATTCAAAATAAAACAAGGAGACACGAAACTACTCCGTGAGTTTGTAGATAGGTTTCAACGAGAAAGAATGCAGTTACCCAGGGCGCCTGATAACTGGGCAGCCATGGAATTTGCAAGCAATCTGAATGATAAAATCTTAGAAGCCACCAGGAGACTTAAGGAGAATCTAAGAGAATTCCCCGCCACAACATGGAACGATAATTATAACAGGTACAATACTAAACTCAGAATAGAAGAAGATATCATTGCTCGTTCGAGAGATGAAGATCATTCCAGATCCAGACAACCTGAATCAGATAGAAGATTAGGTAACAAAAGGTATGATCCTTACTTAGGACCCTCGGGGCGCGATATCCGCCCCAGGTTTGAAAACACTAGGTCGGACTATAGACTACAAGGAAGATACGTAATCTCATCCTCATCTAGATCTAGAAAAGATCGAGATGAACGACCTAGAGGTAGTACTCAAATTGGGGATCATACCTTTAACGTAAGTACTACTGAACTTGTCTCAATATTCAAGAACGTGGGAGACAAGGTCAAATGGCCCAAAGAGATGCAGTCAAATCCAAGTAGAAGAAACCCAGATCACTGGTGTGAATTTCACAACGATCATTGGCATAAAACTGCGGATTGCAGATTTCTACATGGAGAAGTAGAAAATTTGTTAAAACAAGGCTATTTAACAGAACTGCTTAGTGATAAAGGTAAACAGGCGTACATGAGGAACATGCAGGATCCCCCAAAGCCTCCATCTCCAAAATGAACCATTAACATAATACACGGCGGTGAAGAAGTACACGGAGTGATTTGCAAAACAACCACAAAGTTCACAATTACACACGGGAAACGTGCTCGTGGAGAGGACGATATAACCTTCGATGATGCAGATAGCAGCGGATTAATGCATCTGCACAATGATGCTCTGGTAATATCTCTACTTATTCATGACACTAACGTGAAAGAGTGTTGATTGATCCATGCTGTTCAATCAATATCATTTTGCTAAGAGTCGTAGAAGAAGTGCTACTAGGGAATCAAGTAATCCCAAAAGCACGAGCCATATCCGGGTTTGATAACTCTACGGTTATAACAAAGGGAGCTAAGTTCCAAGTAATCGATACTCACATGGCTTATAACGTGATCATTGGAAGGCCATGTATCCACGACATGAAAGAGATACCCTTCACGTTGCATCGGGTAATTAAATTTCCCTCTAAATGGGGGATTCAACGAATAAAAGGAGATCAACCGACCGCACAAAATATAAATTCTCTGGTACAATACAACAAGAAAATAGAAGTGGAAGAATTATGAGATAAGGAAATCTCCCAAACAGGTAACACCGCCCAAACAGACATGGAAAAATTTACTGCCCAAATAGGTACGGAAGATATTATTGCTGAAACAGGCATGAAAGAAAATACTTACGAGCAGAAGAGTAAAGTTACCACAGAAGGTGTACTATACCACATAGATGCGGGTTCCAGACCAGACGTCATTCATGAACTGGAGGAAGATGAGCACATCAAAACAACTAAGGAGGAGCTCGAAGCTGTTCCGTTATCTGAACAAAAACCTGAGCAAAAAGTGTATATAGGCACGAGGCTAAGCCCCACTCGAAGAGGTAAATCAATTGATTATTTAAAGGATAACGCAAACTGTTTTGCATGGTCCCACTCAGATATGCCAGGCATCCCACCAGAAGTGATAACTCATAAACTAAATGAAGATCTATCCTTCGTACCTGTTAAGCAGAAGAAAAGGAAGCAAGGACCATTCAAGAACCAAGTGATCGACGAAGAGGTACAAAAACTCTTGAAGATTGGTTCGATACGAGAGGTAACGTACCCTAACTGGTTGGAAAACACCGTGGTAGTACCTAAAAAGAATGGCAAGTGGAGAGTATGCGTAGATTATACTAATTTAAACAAAGCATGCCCCAAGGATTCATTCCCATTGCCTCATATAGATCAAATGATTGATGCTATCACAGGTCATAAACTATTAAGCTTTCTAGATGCATATTCTGGTTATAATCAGATTAAAATAAATCCTTTAGACGAGGAAAAAACCTCATTTATCACGAATAAGGGAACTTATTGTTATAAAGTCAGGCCTTTTGGCCTAAAAAACGCAGGAGCCACCTATCAATAGCTAGTGACCAAGATGTTCCAACAACATCTGGGAAAAATGATGGAGGTGTACATCGATGACATGTTGGTAAAATCAACACAAGCGCAAGACCATTTCCATCGCCTATCTACTGTTTTTGATATTTTACGTAGGTATAATATGAAGTTGAATCTAGAGATATGCTCTTTTGGAGCGCAATCAGGCAAATTTTTGGGTTTCCTTGTAACAAACAGAGGAATATAGGTAAATCCCGCTCAAATTAAAGCCATAGAGGACATACATGATGTTTTAACAAAAAAGGAGGTTCAAAGATTGACAGGAAGAATAGCAGCTTTGGGGAGGTTTATTTCTAGATCTTCCGAAAAAAGTTTTAAATTCTTCTCAGTTCTCAAAAACCAGAATCAGTTCGAATGGACTAAAGAATGTTAGCAAGCCCTCAAGAACCTGAAGATTTATCTATCGAAACCACCACTGCTTTCAAAGACAAAAGAAGGGGGAAGATTGTCATCTACCTTGCTGTCTCAAAAATTGCTGTAAGTGCAGTATTGGTAAGAGATGAAAAAGGTAAAAAATCATCTATCTATTATGTAAGTAAAATTTTTCTAGATGCTGAGACTAGATATCCACATCTAGAAAAGTTAGCTTTAGCTTTAATAATGGCATCTAGAAAATTACGACTCTATTTTTAATGCCACCCAATCACTGTTGTGACTTCATATCCTTTAAGAAATATTCTTCATAAACAAGAATTATCAGGAAGATTAGCCAAGTGGGCCATAGAACTAAGTGAGCATGAGATAATTTATCAGCATAGGACTGCAATTAAGTCTCAAATACTAGATGATTTTGTTGCTGACTTTAGTAATGGCACTGTATCTGAAGTAGAAAAAGAGTTACAACTCTTTAACGGTGTTAATCCAGGCATGTCGACCTTGTTCACTGATGGTTCTTCAAATATAAAAGGCGCTGGCTTAGGCATAGTATTAATATCACCCACGGGTGAAAAGACACGACAAGCTATAAAGTGTTATCCTATCACTAACAATGAAGCAAAGTACGATGCTCTTATTGCAGGGCTTGAACTTGCACGGGAGCTCTCAATCGAGCAAATTGTGATCAACAACGACTCCCAACTGGTAGTAAATCAAATACAGGGGACTTACATCGCTCGAGAAATTAGAATGCAACAGTATCTTGAAAAAGCACCAGAGCTCGTGAGACAATTCAAAACATGGAAGGTAGTGCAAATACCTAGAGAGAAAAATACGGAGGCAGATGCATTAGCTAACCTCGCAGCAGTCACAGAAGTAACGATCAAAGACAATACAATTGTCGTTCAACTATTTCATTCAATAATAGACTAGGACAGGAATGAGGTAACTTTCAACAACCTAACCTGGGACTGGAGAAACAAAATTCTTAACTTTTTGCAGAATGGCACCGTACCTGAAGACAGGAAAGAGGCTCAAGCACTACGCTGCAAAGCTGCACGGTACTGCCTTATTCGCAACTTACTTTATCGCAAGATGTTCGGAGGACCCCTAGCTAAATGCCTTGGGCCTAACCAAACGAAGTTTGTGATGAAAGAAGTCCACGAAGGGAACTATGGAAATCACTCAGGGGCAATATCCTTAGTGAAAACACTAATCAGAGCCGGATACTATTTACCTAAGATGGAAGAAGAAGCCGAGAATTTCGTATCCAAATGTGACAGAAGGTTTGCCAATAACATGCATCGACCAGCGGAATTATTACATCCAATAATATCCCCACGGCCTTTCATGAAATGGGGGATGGATATAGTAGGACCTTTACCCACAGCTAAAGGACAGGTACGATTTTTACTCATACTAACCGACTATTTAACAAAATAGGTAGAGGCAGAGGCGTTCAAACAAGTGCGAGAAAAGGAAGTTAAAAGCTTCTTATGGAGAAACATAATATGTCGCTGTGGAATACCACAGGAAATCGTGTGTGATAATGGCCCACAATTCATAGGCTCACAAATCACGAAATTCTTCGAAAGTTGGCAAATGAAGCGGATCACTTCAACGCCGTACCACCCTGTGACTAACGGTCAAGCTGAATCAACGAATAAGGTCATCATCAACAATCTAAAGAAGCGGCTAAATAAAGTCAAAGGAAACTAGCCTGATGAATTACCAACAGTATTATGGGCATATAGAACAACCTCAAAAATAGCCACGGGAGAAACTCCGTTCGCACTTGTTTATGGCTCCGAAGACTTAATAGCTGTGGATATTGGTGAACCAAGCATAAGGTTCTCAATAGCCACGGAAGGTGAAAGCGATGACTAACTAAGGATCAACCTAGACCTGCTCGAACCACGGAGAGAAGCAACATTGACATGGATGGAAGCTCAAGAACAAATCATAGAGCGTTATTACAATCGTAAAGCTCATCTCAGGTACTTTAAAATTGGATACATCGTCCTTAAAAAAGTCTTCAATCAACAAAAGAAGCAGGTGCAGGAAAGCTAAATCCAAACTGGGAAGGGCCTTACAAAATTTGAGGGATAGCCGGAAAAGGCGCCTATGAGTTGGAAGCTATGGACGGAAGAGTTCTACCAACAAGCCGGAAAGCCATCCATCTAAAGAAGTATTACTTCTAAAAAGAAAAGAATACCCCCCGTCAGGTATCACACGTTCGATTTTATTTTGAACATTTAAAAATTTTACTAACTTTTTTAGATGATAGGCACAAAGCTAACCCATCACCAGATGATGATATTAGACCTGCAAAGACGCGAGGGAATAACACAATTCCCGGTCTAGGGTTACACTTTCTGATGGACGTTTTAAAAGGGTTAAGCAGTCATCATCTAAAAAACTATATACCTTCGAGTCCGGAATGTTTTTCCTTTTCAGGAAAAGGACCATAAAGAAAGGAATAATCAAGTGCTCGAGATTTCATTCTTCAAAGTCAAACACTTGNAAAAGCAAAAACCTTCGAACATATTCAGGTTGAAAGGAAAAATGTCAGTCCCGAGAAAGAAATGTACATCTTTATACTCATTCAACAAAAATATTATCAAATAAAAACAGTTACGAATAAGAAAACATTTCTTACTTATTAGAAAACTGTTACTAAACAGTTACGGGTAAAACCCCAATCTTTATAAAAGCTGTTAGTAGTGAAAAATAATTATTTCCTTGTATTAATATCGAAAAACAGTTACCTATGAGAAACAGTTACGAAATACAAGAGTATACTAAATCTGTTAAACAAAAACAGTTGCAAGCGTGAGTTTTAGACGATAACCAAACACATGTAAAATGTCAAGGAAGTTCAAACAAAAAACTTTCCTTGAAAAAATTCTTAAACATGTGTAAAATTCCTATCACTCTATTGCATTATCATGAAGTTGAGACGTCTTCTTCATGTCGATTATAAAGGGCGCTCTTCCATAAACTATTCCTATTACAAAAAGGCACACATTTAATATGACACCGTACCTATTTTAAAAAAGGTACGAGTAGTCTAAAGCATTCCACATTCAAAACTCGAAGGTAAAAGTAAAACCTCGAAAAATAAAGCATGCAAAAGACTTAAAGAGTGAAACAAAAACTCAAAAAAAGTCGAACTGATATTTATATATTAATAACGGCTAAAACTAAGTATTAACTTATACTTAGCCGTACAATACTTGTATATTTACATTGTGGTGCCCCTAAGTTGTCATTTGGGGACTTAAAAAAAATCCAAATTTACCTCCGATGGGACTGGGGGTAACCACCAATTGATACATAGAAAAAGAAAAAAAGGTAAACCAACTAGATCTTTTCAAAGAGAGGGGTTGACTTCAGAGGCGGAAGGAACGGGAGCAACTGAGGATGAAGGGGAATGAGCGGCTGGAATCTCACCATCAGGTGAAGAGAGGTTATGACCCTGTTGAGCCTTCTCCATGGCTTCCTTAGTTTTGGCTATTTCAGCAATAAGGTCAAAACCCTCTTGACTCATCTCCATCAATGTGTCAAGGTGAGGATTCATATACACCCAGCTCACAACGACATCAGACACCTCTTTCAAATCTTCATAATTGTGTGCCCACACTTGAAGTTCAACTCTCAGCCTGTCTTTCTCCGCCTCCGCAGCTTCATGAGCGGCCCTTAATGGAACAATCGACACCTCTAAAGCTTGAGCTTTGTCTAAAGCCCTTCGAAGATTTTCTTGAGTGCGAGTGAGTGATTGCATGAGCTCGCCTGAGTATTCTTCCTTCTGCCCCAGCAAGTTCTTTATGTCTCTAATCTCCTCTGAGGCATGGACAGCTGCTCCGCAACCGAAGACTCCAGAACACTCTTGTCTTTTTCATCTTGACTGCAATTCTTAAGCTGTCATACTGTCCTTTCCAGTTATCAACTTCTGCCTGCAACTCTCTTGTCTCTTGGTCTGTGTTTGAACTCCTCTTCATAAGCTCCATGCCTATGCGGTTAATTTATAAGAAGTAAACCAGTTAGATATGGTAAATTTTATATATGAGAGTGAAAGAGGATAACTTACACCATACCTTCAAAGAAGTATGCACGACCTCATTTGCCCATGTAAGACAACGTGGCTAGCTAGCTTTGCTTTCTCAGCGGGACTTATTAAAGGCTTGAGCCACACTTCAGGCTCACCCGTCTTCTTGAAAAGGTTTCCCTCAGCTGGAACGCTATTACCACCTGCCGCATCTCTCTGCTGGAAGACCCTACTTCCCTAACGGAAGGCATGGAAGCAGGAAGAGATGGAAAAACAACAGGCACGGAAGGTTGAGGAGCTTGAGAAGCCATGGGCAAAGGAGCAGGCACGGAAAGTTGAAGAGTTGAAGAAGTTACAGGCAGATCAGTGACAAAAGTTGAGATAGCCAGAGGAATAGAAGAAACTTCTTCTCTCAAAGAAGCAGGAAAGACAACAGACAAAGGGACGTCATCAGGAGCGATATCAATACCACCGTGAATAGAGGAATATGGAACATCATCAAAGACAGGGGGCTCAAGCGGAGACATGGAAGGCAAGGTTGAGGCAGCATGCTCGTCATCTAAAACCATTCTCCTTCTCCATGGCCTGTGCACTAAAAAACCCTCTTCCTCTTCCTCCATGGAACGAGATTCACTAATCTTCCTCTTCGAGGAAGATGAACACACGATAATTTCCTTGGCTTGAGCCAAGGACATCTTCAGGATAGAGGAAGCAGACAGCCCACGAGCAGAGAATCCTATTAAAAAGGGAAAAAAGTTAAACGACAGAAGGAAAAAAGACTCGAGTAAGGAAAGAAGCAAGAAATAAAGCTTCACTTACCGTGGGTCTTTACTTGCCAACCCTACCTCCCAGCGAGGTACTTCCAAGATCTCTCTTCAGAAAGAGAAATAGATAACAATTTTTCTACCCAATCATGAATATCGGAGACATTCTCGATAGTATTTATGATTGCTGAAAGGAGAAAAATAAATAGACACAATGTTAAATAAAACATCTCAAGTCAAAACAAGAAAAAATAAATGTGAGCTAAAGCATACTCACGTGCGTGATTCCACTTCTCAGGGAAGGGAAGATTTTCTTCATCCACTAAGATAGCAGTGAGTACAACAACATAACGAAGGTACCAACCCCTATCCTTATCGTCTCCAGGGGTTACTAACACTCTTTTGCTCCAAGCAGTCAGGGTAAAACCCCCTTCACGAAATAAGGTAGGAGAGTAGAGGTGAATAAGATGGTTGAAGGTAAAATGAACCGAGGCTAAAGAAGCCAAACTCCTAATTCATGCGATAACTCGCCACACAAGTGGGCCAACTTGTCCTAAGCATATATTTAAAAAATGGCAAAACTCAATTATAACTGGGTCAATAAGGGGTCTAAACCCTAAAGTGAAGGGATAAGTATAAAAAAAAGAATATCTCGTCTTGTAAGACGTTATTCTTTGATTACTATTCGGAATATAGACAGGAAAGCCAGATTTCCATGAGCACTCCCTTCGAACAAGGGAAATCTGACCCTCAGTTATAAGGGTTGGGTATCTTTCTACACTATCAAGAGAAGAAGACTGATCTACAAGAACTTGACTATCCCTAGCGAAAACAAACTCAGCAGGGACAATTTCATCGACTCCAGGTTCACGAAGGGTTTCGCCTTTACCTGTAGATGAAGACCGAGAAACCCTAAATCTCGGAATAACAGGAGATCTAGTGGAAGAAGAAGGAATTATTTTAGAAGAAGAAGAGCCCCTCGTAGGAGTGGATCCTAGACTTCTAAGTCTACCACCCCTCAGACTCCTAGTCGGAGCAGAAGATGGCGCTAAGCTTTCAATGTCTATTACTCTTTGAGGTTGAGAAGAAAGTTTTTTTTATAGAAAACAGAAGTAGAAAAGTGTTTCGTGGAAGGAAAGAAAAGAAAACATGTATTTATACTTGAAGACAACCGTCAAACATGATGAAAAGTCATAATTGAAGATGTCACTTCAGGACTGGAACAACCGAAAAAGCCCTAAAAGGTGCTGAATAAATGCGGAACCAATCTGAAAAGGACACGTGGTATGAGCATTAAATGGAAGTGATAAACGACGCCTATGGTACAGAGAAGGATACAATGATTAAAGGAAAAGCAGCGGCAAAATATTCCCGCAATAAATGAATATCCGCTTACCAAATATTAATCGTTAAATATATGGTAAGTGGGGGGGGGGGACTATCTGTATTGGTAAAAAAGAGTTTCACACATAAGCCAGCTTTTGACAACTTAGCTAGTCACGTGGACATGGGAAAACATGATAGCTAGAAATAACTCTTTGAAGAGGTACGGTACAAAGAGACACGGTTCAGTAAACCCACGAACTTATCAGCCACGGGAAGTCCAATTTGAATAAAACGGGAGAGAGGCACGGTCAGAATGAATCTAGACAAAGCTACGGGCAGATTCACGAACCCACAATTGATTACTTGAACGTTATGTAACTGAACCCCTATTTACTGTTATCCTTTGTAACGCCTCATTAATGTAATATTAGTCATTAATGAGTAACCATAGCAGTAGTCGTACGTTATAAGAATCTCCAATATAAGGGATGGGAATACAGCTTGTAAAGGCATTTGATTCTCGAAATACAATCAAATTCGATTTTTTATTTCTGTAATATTGCCTATTATTCATTTTTCCATTATCTTGATTATCAGTAATCCGTATTCATCTTAAAAATAAGCTGTAGTCAAAGGGTCTAATTCTTTGGTTAAACACATTCATGTTTCAATTTCTATCATTCCGGTTGACAATTTATATCTGGAGCATTTAAACATGCTAAAAATCACGGGAAAGTGCCAAGAAGACGGCATGCGCATATAATACCGAGGACGTACGGTCTGATTCAATAAAATAATAAATGTGCACTGCCGAAGGGTCGAACGACATGAACCACTGATGCATCTATTAATCTGCCGAGGTGAATGGCCCGCTCCCATGAGAGTATTGGAAGGAATCACTCTGCTCCCGGAATATAATTGCGAAGTGGTCACACATAAACATAATATATTTTTCCTCAATTTCTTTTAAAATAATAATTTACTTGAAACTTTCAAATTCTTAAGATCTTGAAATAAATTCTAACCAATACAATTAGCGCATGAAATAAATAAACAGTATTTGGTGTAAACCTAAACTACCCGAACATAACAAGAATAGTCACCACGTACGGACCCTCGTCACCTCGTGCGTACGTAGTCCCCCACTATTATTGATATATCATATAAGTTCACCTATGGGGAGATTTTCATCTTACAAGGTTAGAAATGAGACTTATCTCATTTCAAGCTTACTTCCAACTCAAGAATGCTCTCAAACCCTCAAACCGGAGTCGCACAAAATCCGAAACTATTCAAATAGCGTAAAAACCAATGATTATAGGCTCACAAGTTCATATTCTAGCTATTAAAGTGATTATCCAACCCAAAAGGCAAGATTCCTAAAATTAACCCTCGGGCCCACGTGCTCGGATTCCGGAAATTCTTAAGAAAATTTGTTACCCATAATATAAGGATCGATAATATATGAGTTTTACTAGATTCCATAACTAATTTTGTGGTTAAATTCAATTTTTATCGAAAATCTAGGTTTTACTCTAAACCCATAATTTTCACTAATCTTGATGTGTTAATCCACCCAAAAACCAAGTATTAAACTCACATTAAGTAGGACGAACTTACCTCAAAATCCTAAGTTGAAATCCCCCCTTTGGAAGCTCCTAAATTGCCCAAGGATGCAATAAATGACCTCAAATATGCCTAAGTCCCGTTTTTAAAATAAGCTTACTACCTCCAGTCCTGTCACACCTGTGGCATGTGGACCGCACCAGCAGTCTCACTTCTGCGGACCATCGTCCGCATCTATGGAAAGAGGAAGGGCCGGCAAGGATCGCACCTGCGAAAGGGTGCCCGCACGTGCGGCACTGCTTCTGCGGAAAAGGACTATATCTACGGAACCTGGGCATCCGCTCTATGGGCACATTTGCGAGGGGTCGACCGCTTCTGCGTTCTCGCACCTACGGCTGGCCAACCACAGGTGAGGTCGCACCAGAACTGCTGCACCAGCAGCTCATTTTGAGCTTGGACTCGCCTCGCGCAACGTCCGAATGTGTCCAAACATACCAACAAGTTCTAATTCATAAAACAGAGTTACTCGACCCTTCAGAACACTCGAAACAACATCAAAACTAAGAATCACACCCTAAAACCAATTAAATCAAACTTATGAACTTTGAGTTCTTAAATCTACTTCTAACACACCGAAACGTAATTATACTACTCGGAATAATACAAAATTTTATGTGCAAGTCTTAAATGACATTACAGAACTACTCCCGGTCTCGAAATTCCATTTGGACCTCGATGTAATCAAAACACGTTCCAAACCTCAATTATAGAACTTCAAGAATCTTATTTCGCTATTTGAAATTGAAACGCTCCTGGGTCATCCAAAACCCGTTTCGAACATATGCCCAAGTCCGAAATCATCATATGAAACTATTGGAACCTTCAAATCGCGATTCCAAGGTCGTTTACTCAAATGTGACCAAAGTTAAACTTTGCCTTTTAGGCCAACCTTAAGGAACCAAGTGTTCCAATTTCAACCCAAACTCTTCCAAATCCCGAACCAACCATCCCTGCAAGTCATAAATCAATAAAAGCAAATATGGGAAGTCTTATTAAGGGGTAAGGGGTTCTAGGAAGCAAAACAACCGTAGAAAACGCTAGCTGGATCAGTATTTTCAAAGAAGCGCACGTCACACACCTAACTAGGCTACACTTTGACCATTGCCCTATAAAATTAGACCTATTCTAAAGCTTCTCACATTGCAATAAAATATTCAGAGTGGAGTCCATGTGGTTATCACACCCTACTTTCAAAACACTAGTCAAGGAAACGTGGGCTAACTAGGGAAACCTACTAGGAGCAATAGAGAATTTCACAAAAAATGCAAAAGAATGGAACATCAACACATTTGGGAACATATTCCATAAAAAAATGTTCTAATATCCCGCATAAATGGTATATAAAACTCTCCAGAATATATGACCAGCCAATTCCTAATTTACCTTGAAAATGATCTATTAAATGAATACAACAATATCCTGAAACTAGAGGAGGAATTTTGGAGACTAAAATCCAGAATCCAATGGCCAAACGATGGTGACGCCAACACCAAATTCTTTCACACAACTACCCTACAACGTAGAAGGAAAAATAGAATTTTAAGCATTAAAGATGAAGTGGGTAATTGGTACTACGAACAAAAATACATCAAAACCCTAATAAACAATTTCTACACAAACCTCTTTACAGGACATACCTCCACTCATAAACCCACCTACTACATGTACCATTCTACCACACTAGATCAGAACGACCATGTAGGCCTGAACCAAAATATCACAATTCAAGAAATTAAGTGTGTGATAGACTCTTTCAAACCCTATAAAGCCCCGGGCCCAGATGGCCTACACCCCTTCTTCTATAAGAAATTCTGGAATGAAACTAAGGAACAACTAATAAACTTCTTTAAAGATACCTTTAGGGAGAAGAAAATGCTCGAAGACATGAATACCACTTACATAAGTCTAATCCCAAAATGCCAACATGCTGAGACTATAAGACAATATAGACCAATCAGTCTGTGCAATACTGCCTATAAGGTGGTCACAAAAATTATTGTCAATAGGATCAAGCCCCTTCTGGGCAAATTAATACACCCTACTCAAACTAGCTTCATAAAGAGTAGATGATCCTCGGACAATGCTATCATCGTCCACGAAGTATTAAACCACTTTAAAATAACTAAAGGGGAAAAGGGAAAATGATGATAAAAATACACCTAGAAAAGGCTTTTGATAAGCTAGAATGGTCTTTTATAAAATTCTCCCTAATCTCCCTAAACTTCCCGAAAGAACTGATTGACCTAATCATATCCTGCATCACCACCACATCCACCTCAATCATTATACATGGATCCAACACGAATTTTTTCAAACCATCAAGAGGTATCCGTTAAGGAGACCCCCTATCCCCCTACATCTTCATAATATGCATGGAAATGCTTTCAAGACTAATCTACTATGAAATAGATTGTTGCAGGTAGGACCCAGTCAAAATATCCCAAAAGGCCCTATACCTCTCACACCTATTCTTTGCAGACGACCTAATCTTACTAGCAAAAAAACTGCAACTCGATCATAGATGCACTCAACAAATTTTGTGCATTCTCAGGCCAATCTATAAACTTTAATATATGAGTTCTTGGTGATATCCTTTGGCTTGACTAATGCCCCCAATGGAATTCATGGATTTGATGAACAGGGTGTTCAGGCCTTATATTGCTTCCTTTGTCATTGTCTTCATTGATGACATCTTGACTACTCACGTAGCCTGGGGGAGCACGAGTATCACTTGAGAGTAGTGCTTCTAACCTTGCGGGAACAAAAGATGTATGCTAAGTTCTCCAAGTGAGTTTTGGTTAGATTCTGTGGCATTCGTGGGGAATGTGGTATCAGAGAGGGTATCAAGGTAGATCCCAAGAAGATTGAGGCAGTTCAGAGTTGGCCACGCCCTACTTCAGCGACCAAGATCAGGAGTTTCTTGGGATTGGCAGGTTATTATCGTTGGTTTATGGAGGGATTTTCATCTATTCAGCCCCTCTAACTAGGTTGACCCGGAAGGGTTCCCCGTTCCGATGGTCCGATGAGTCTGAGGCGAGCTTCCAGAAGCTCATGACAGCTTTGACCACAACACTAGTTCTAGTGTTTCCTTCCGGTTCGGGGATGTATACAGTTTATTGCGATGCTTCACGCGTTGGCTTGGGATGTGTGTTGATGCAGTAGGGATGAGTTCTTGCATATTCTTCATGTCAGCTGAAGGTTCATGAGAAGAACTACCCCGTGCACGATTTAGAGTTGGCAGTGAATGTTCATGCTCTTAAGATTTGGAGGCATTACTTGTATGGAGTTTCTTGTGAGGTTTATACAGACCACCGCATTTTGCAGCACTTGTTCAAGCAGAGGGATTTTAATTTGAGGCACCGTAGATGGCTTGAGTTGATAAAAGACTATGACATCACTATTTTTTATCATCGGGGCAAGGCGAATATGGTTGCAGATGCCTTACGCAGGAAGGCAGAGAGTATGGGTAGCTTGGAGGAGAGGCCACTAGATTGGGACATCCACTCCTTGGCTAACAGACTTGTGAGGCTGTACATTTCATAGCCCAACTGAGTTCTTGCATGTGTTGTCCTCAGTCTTCATTATTGGGTCAGATCAAGGTTCGGTAGTTAGATGATCTGCATTTGGCAGTTCTCAGGATGACGGTGCTACAGGGTGGTGCCAAGGAGGTTTGTATTGGCGAGGATGGTGTTCTTCAACTTCAGGTTCGCCTATGTGTTCCTAATTTTGATGGCCTGAAGGAGAGGATTCTAGAGGAGGCACACAGTTCACGATATTCTATTAATCATGGTGCTACGAAGTTGTATCGTGACCTGAGGTAGAACTACTGGTGGAGGCGGATGAAGAAAGACATAGTGGAGTATGTGGCTAGATGTCTAAATTGCCAACAGGTTAAGTATGAGCACCAGAAGCCAGGAGGCCTACTCCAGCAGATGCCTATACCTAAGTGGAAATGGGAGCGAATCACTATGGACTTCGTAGTTGGGTTGCCACGGACCTTGCGGAAGTTTGATGCGGTTTGGGTTATTATAGACAGGTTGACCAAGTCGGCGCACTTCAGTTCAGTCGCCACTACTTATACTTCAGAGAGTTTGGCCCAGATCTACATTCGGGAGATAGTTCGGTTGCATGGTGTGCATGTATCCATCATATTAGATAGAGGTCCTAAGTTCACCTCACATTTCTGGAGAGCCGGACAGAGTGAGTTGGGCACCCGTGTACAGCTCAGCACAGCATTTCATCCTCAGACCGACGGGCAATCGGAGCGGATAATTCAGATATTAGAGGACATGCTCATGGCATGCGTGATTGACTTTAGAGGGCAGTGGGATTAGTTCTTGACCTTGACCGAGTTTTCTTACAACAACATCAATCAGTCCAACATTGAGATGGCCCCATTTGAGGCTTTATCTGGTCGACGATGTCGTTCTCCCATCGGGTGATTGGATCCTGGCGAGGCTAAGTTATACGGTATGGATTTAGTAAAGGATGCCTTGGAAAAGGTAAGGTTGATTTAGGAGAGGCTTCGCACGGCTTAGTCCAGACATAAGAGTTACGCGGATCAGAAGGCGCATGATGTATCATTAATGGTCGGCGATAATGTTCTCTTGAAAGTCTCACCGATAAAGGGCATTATGAGGTTCGGGAAAAAGGGCAAGTTGAGCCCAAGGTTTATAGGTCAATTTGAGGTGTTGAGGCGAGTTGGGGAGGTTGCTTATGAGCCTGCTCTACCTTCCATCTTATCGGGTGTTCATCCAGTTTTTCACGTATCTATGCTCCGGAGGTACCACACCGACTTGTCTCATGTGTTAGACTTCAGTACCATTCAGCTAGACGAGAGGTTGGGTTACAAGGAGAAACCAGTGGCTATTATTGATAGGCAGGAGCGCCAATTGAGGTCTAAGAGGGTTTCCGCCGTGAAGGTCTAGTGGAGGGGCAAACCAGTCAAGGAGGTGACTTGGGAGTCCGAGGAGGACATGCGGAGCAGATATCCACACTTGTTCAGCACTCTTGGTATGATCCTACACCCGTTCGAGGAAGAGCGTTTGTTTAAGAGGTGGAGAATGTAACGCTTCTGCGACTCCTTTGTCACTTCTGCGACCATCGCACCTGCGCAAACCAACCACATGTGCGACCACACCAGAACCAACATATATATCTTAGCGTGTGAGTTTCTATATCTAAATTTTCACTTCCACAATATTTGGTTTGTTTAAAAATCTAAACTAAACTATGATTACAATTTAAGAAATAAAACTAGAATATTATTTTTGTTGTTTTTCAAATGTTATAAAAGGCCTAGGGCTATGACATTCACCTAGGTGTTTTCCTAATGGGTTGTAAACTTAAAAACTTGTTTTATTGGTCGGGGTGTATTATAGCTATAACCACTCAAATACCCACTCAATACCTCTCGGTCAGAGAGTGATTTTGTCCAATTTAGATTTCTCAAGTCCAAATGGGTGTTGAACAAAACGGTTGATAAAAGACCATATCTAATACAGAAGGCCTTCTTCAGAACATCTTAGTCCCGCATCCTCAGCTGATGGTACCCCGATCTCAAGTCAATCTTAGGAAACACCCTAGAACCCTACAACTGGTCAAAAAAGTCATCGATGCGCGACAACGGATACTTGTTCTTGATGGTAAATTTTTTCAACTGGCGGTAGTCAATACACATCCACATAGTCCCATCCTTCTTCTTCACAAATAACACTAGAGCACCCCAAGGAGATACACTCAGTCTGATAAGCCCCTTAGCTAGCAAATCCTCAAGCTGTTCTTTTAATTCTTTCAATTATTTCAGAGCCATACAGTACGGTGGAATGTATATAGGATGGGTGCCTGGAGCCAAGTCAATACAGAAATCAATATCACGCTTGATGTGTGGCTATAATTCATGGTTTAAAGAATTATGTGCCTTACATTTTATGTGCCTTAATGATAAAAATACACGTCGTATGTGCATAATAGAGTCTATTTCATGTGTAGGTGAATTGGAGATGGAAGCCGAGCTAAATGGATGCATAAACGTCAAAAATACGCTCAAGAGTCAAAAAGGAGTGAACCTGGCTATAGCCTGGCGTTTGAGCTTTAAAGCCTGGTCATACCAGGCTTTAGCCAGACGTTTGGGCTATAAAGCCTGGTGAGACCAGGCGTTTGGGGGGCGTTTGAGCCATAACGCCAGCCCTGGCCATGCGTTATCCAGGCGTTTGGCCTGTAACGCCTAGTCCCTGATCCGGGCCAGTCCGAGTTTTGAAGGTTCTAATGGTTTCCCGATTTGACTAGAAGTATCGTACACGTTTAGGGTTTGTCCCAAAACATATAAATAGACCCAATAACACAACTTTGAAGGGGGGATGCCATTTTGAAGAGAAGATACACACGGGATCATTAGGAAGCGAAGGATTTCTCAGTTTTCATCATCTTATTCTAGTATTTTCAATTTATGTAATTGTTTGATTATAGCATGAGTGGCTAAACACCCATTGTTCTAGGGTTGTGGTTTTGCATTGAATATTGTTATTCAACATTAATTTAACCTTGATTATAGTTAACTCAATATATGGTTGTTTCTTCAATTCTGTGTTTAATTGCTTAATTGTCTGGCCAACAATTTGGTTCTATATACTATCTATGTTATGCTTGGGAAAGCCGTATATAGATTAGAGAAGAATTGAAGAGAGGCGATATTAATTCTTCAGGGGAGAGGATTTGTGGTTAGGATAGGAATATACCTAGTCACCGTGCTTAATTAAACATCGTAATCTTAGTGCGTTCTAATAGATTAATTTCATAGGAATATAGGCGTTAATCTATTGAGAATAGGCGAGTAGT
>ML328941.1:0-23998 GCA_005239505.1 Nicotiana paniculata
TTCAATTCCTATATTACTTGTCGACCACGTACACTTGCGTGTGCATTGGGAAACCAACCAACATCGTGGAATTTAGGTAAGTGTTTGGCCCAACTTTAGCTTGAGGGTATAGATGTTGAGTCTTATTTGTTATGTGTTTATATCATGTTCAACATATAGGTGAGGTGACGAGTACCTATACGTTGGTGTCAAGCACGCCCGTGAGTCAGAAATTATGAATTATATGATTTTCATTGATATTTACTGTGTTATAGCTTGAATCTCACTTTAGTGGTTGTTCATTCAGTTGAAATTCTTGGTAATGGATATTGTTGAGTATTTGTTCGGTTGAGGAATATTATGTAAGCATATGTACTTGAGTGAGATTGGCTATAGTTGTGTCGCTTGTCGGGATAGTGATACTTTTACTGTTGTTTCCTTGCCGGGATGTTATGATTTATGATTCATATTGTTGATTTTTCCTTGCCAAACTTCTACTATTGATATTGTTTTGGGAGAGAAAGAGTGTAAAGCACGAAGGGTGATTCCATGTATTGATTATTGTGAGGAAGAGTGTAAAACACGAAGGGTGATGCCGTGTATTGATTATTGTGAGGATGAGAGTATAAAAGTACGAAGGGTAATGTCGTGCCATGTTATGATATTAAAAGCACTAAGGGTGATGCCGTGCCGTTTTTATTTATTATTTGGTGAGGATGAGAGTAAAAGCACGAAGGGTGATGCCGTGCACTTGCTTTTATTTATTATTTGGTGAGGATGAGAGTAAAAGCACGACGGGTGATGTCGTGCATTGTTTTCTCTGTGATTGTTATTTCCTGTTGTTACTTAGATAATTGTACTGTTGTCTTATTTCATTATTTATGTTATATGATGTTGTTTTCCCCCAGCATGTTTCCCCTTTTCTCTTGTACTTATCTAGTTATTCTTGTTGTTATTATTTCTTCCGAATATTATTAAATTGCACAGGTTGTCTTGATTGTCGTGTCCTAGCCTCGTCACTACTTCACCGAGGTTAGGCTCGACACTTACTCAGTACATGGAGTCGGTTGTACTGATGCTACACCAACACATCTTTTGTTGTGCAGATCCCGGTACAGGATCCTTTGGACATTAGAGCTAGGAGGCTTCCTTCAGTCCAGTCGGAGACCCCGAGGTAGTCCTGCAGGCGTCCGCAGGACTTAGCGTCCCCTTCTATTTCATTTGTATTCTGTTCTAGATATTCCAGAAACAGATGTATTTACTTTTGTTCAAACCCCTTATTTGTAGTACTCGTAGATAGTCCGTGAAAGTGTGACACCAAGTTCTGGGAGTTGTTATTATGGGTTTTGTGATAATATTTAAAAAAGGTTGTTAGATTCTATTTCTTCCGCACTTTTATTTCCGCTGATCTTGTATTTCACTAACTAATTGCTAAAAATAGAGAAATAATATAGAATAACCGGTAACATTTTTGCGAAAAACAAATTCTGAACAAAACAATACAACTGTCTCGGAAGTACAAAAGAAGACATAAATAAAAAGGAAAAAGAAAGGAGGTGACGCCAAGGCCTGCGAACGCTTGCAGGACTACCTCTGTGTTGCCTGTGGACTGAAGGACACCCCCTCGATCACTGTCCACCGGGTCCGGTACCGTAATCTGTACAACATAAAGAAGTGCAGGTGTAGCATCAGTACAACTGACCCCATGTACTGAGTAAGTGCCGAGCCTAACCTTGGCGAAGTAGTGACGAGGCTAGGACACGACAAATAATAAACACCTGTGCAATTCAATAATATATAATAAAAATAACGGCATGATGTAAACAGTTAAGAACAAATACGGGAAGAACATGCCAGGGTACAGAGGGGAAAAAAACTCATTGAGTAATAGAACATGGCAACCGTCTAGTATCAGAATAACAACAGGGAAATAAACAAGTGCACGACGTCACCCTTCGTGCTTTACTCTCATTCTCATCAAGACAAGTGCACGACATCACCCTTCGTGTTTTACTCTCATACTCACCAAAAAAAGTGCACCGCATCACCCTTCGTGGTTTACTCTCAATCTCACTAAGACAAGTTTACGACATCACCCTTCGTGCTTTTACCTCACAATATCGGCACGGCATTAACCTTCGTGCTTTTAATATAAATAATGGCACGACATCACCCTTCGTGCTTTTACCTCACAATATCGGCACGGCATTAACCTTCGTGCTTTTAATATAAATAATGGCACGACATCACCCTTCGTGCTTTTACCTCACTATATCGGCACGACATTAACCGTCGTGCTTTTAATATGAATAATGGTACGGCATCACCTTTCGTGATTTACACTCTTCCTTACCCACCAATAATTAGAACAAAAATTTGGCAAGGAAGAACCACAATACAAAACATAATTTACAACATCCTGGCAAGGGAACAATAACAGAAATATCATCATCCCGGCAAGGGAATAATAACAGAAATATCACCGTCCCGGCAAGGGACCCAACTATAAACAATCTCGTTGAACGTACAACATAACCAAAATAATCCTCAATCGAACAACTAATAAGCAGTGTTCACAACATAGTATTTCCAACAATTGAATAATCTCCAAAATAGAAGCTACCTCATAAATACAGTGGATATCGAAGAAAACACATATACCATAAGATATGACTCACGGGCATGCTTGATAAAAAGGTAAAGGTACTCGTCACATCACCTATACATTGAACATGATACTAACACGTAGCACATATGACTCAATATCTATTCCCTCAAGCTAGGGTTAGGCCAAACACTTACCTCGATTCCAAGAATCCAAATCAAGCCTCTAGCACTCCTTTCCCTCTTGAATCCAACTATGAAACGATAGTATCTTGACATAATCGACTCAACAATATCAATAATGACTCAATAATTCAACCCCAAAGCCTAAATATGCATTTCCCATCATTCTTCCAAAAATACCAAAATTCGACCCCGGGCCTGCTTGGTCCAAACACGAGGCTCGGACCAAAACCTAATCACCCATACCCCCACGAGTTCAAATATATAAATTGTTTTGAAATCCGACCCCAAGTTGAGGTTGAATTACCCAAAATTTCCAAAGCCCTAACTCTACCCCAAATCCCTAATTTCTACTTTGTTTTTAGGATTTTAGGCCTAGATTATAGTGATTAGGGAAGGAAAGTGGAAGAAATTGGTGTTAGGAACACTTACCCAAATGGCTATAGAGGAGAAAATGGCTTGGAGGTCTTCAATGGGGGTTGGAGAAGAAGAAAAAGGTGAAGAATGAGAAGAATCCCGTAACAAGTGTTTTCTTTTAGACATATTAAATAACTAGGCGAAAATGCTCTCTACGATCACAGAAGAGGGGCTGCGATCGCAGGGGAATACCTGGCTGACACTATGAGATCATAGGGAAGGTAACGCGATCCCAGAGCTATGGAGTCCCACCCTATGCGATCGTGGAACAAAGGTCGCGACCGCACTGACCAATCTACCCCCAGACCCCCAACTACCTAGTACATTATGCGATCGCGGAGTAGACATTGCGATCGCGTAGAGCATCAGCGACCCCTCCCAGCCCAGTACTATGCGATCGCGGCTAGGCTTATGTGATCGCATAGGACACACACCAGACACCAGAAAATCAACAGAACACCAGATTTTCTATGTTTTTACACCTCGTTAACTACCCAAAACTCACCCGAGCCCTCGGGTCTCAAAACCAAAAAAAACACACACGACTCCCAAATCATCCTAAGGACTTATTCAAGCATTGAAATCACCAAAATACCATCAAAATCAATGAATTCAACCTCAAAACTCATAGAATTTTCTTAAAACTTCATAAGGCTCAATTATTCTGATTTGATCTGAAACACGTCAAACTAAGTACGTTTCTTTCCAAATTTTATAGATAACTCAAATAACACATATCGAACCAGTTCCGGGCTTCGGAACCATATTACGGGCCCGGTAACATAGATTTCACATCAAAGCTCATTTTCAAATGTCTTTCTTATTTTCAGAAAATAATTTTCTTTAAAAATTCATTTCTCGGGCTTGGGAACTCAGAATTTGCATCTGGGCATACGCCCAGGTCCCATATTTTCCTACGGATCCTACGGGGCCGTCAGATCACGGGTCCGGGTCTGTTTACCAAAAATGTTGACCAAAGTCAACTTTATTCCATTAATTATCATAAATTCAACTGTTCAACACATTTCCACATATAGACTTCCCGGCTACGCGCTCAAGTTGTGCATGCACATCGAGGTGAGATAATGGAGGATTTCGGGGCCTCGGAACACATTTTTTGCTAAATTTACACAAGATGACCTTTTGGGTCATCACAATCTCCACCTCTATAACAATCGTTCGTCCTCGAACGGACATAGAAAATTACCTGAATCGGGGAAAAAGTGGGGATAACGGCTCCGCATATCGGGCTCGGACTCCCAAGTAGCTGCCTCAACAGGCTGACCTTTCCATTGAACACGAATCAAAGGATAATTCTTCGATCTCAACTGTCGCACCTGCCAATCTAATATGGCTACCGATTCCTCCTCTCAAGACAAATCCTTGTCCAACTGGACACCACTAAAGTCAAGTACATGAGATGGGTCTGCAATATACCCCCGGAGCACAGACACGTGAAATATCGGATGCACAATTGACAAACTAGGTGGCAAGGCATGTTTATAGGCCACCTCTCCTACCTTGTCCAGAATCTCAAATGGACCAATGTACCTAGGGCTCAACTTGCCCTTCTTTCCAAATCTCATCACGCCCTTCATGGGCGACACCCGAAGAAATACTCGGTCGCCTATCATAAATGAAAAATCTCGAACTCTTCGTTCTGCATAACTCTTCTGCCTGGACTGAGCTGTACGAAGTCTATCCTGAATGATCTGCACCTTGTTCAAGGCATCTTGGACTAACTCAGAACCCAACAATCTAGCCTCTCCCGGCTCAAACCATCCGACTGGAGACCGACACCGTCTACATACAATGCCACATACGGAGCCATCTGAATGTTCAACTGATAGCTGTTGTTGTAGGCAAAATCAGCTAAAGGCAAGAACTGGTCCCATCAACCTCCAAAATCAATAACACAAGCTCGCAACATATCCTCCAAAATCTGAATAGTATGCTCGGACTGCCCGTCCATCTGAGGATGAAATACTGTGCTCAAATTGATCTGTGTGCCCAAATCTCACTTAAATATTCTCTAGAAATGGGAGGTAAAATGAGTACCTCGGTTTGATATAATAGATATGGGCACACCATGCAGTCTAACAATCTCTCTCATATAGATCTTTGCCAACTTCTCTGCTGAATATGAAACTGATACTGGAATGAAGTACGCCGACTTGGTCAGCATATCCACAACAACTCATACTGCATCAACCATCCTTTGAGTCCGTGGGAGTCCAACTACAAAGTCCATGGCGATACGCTCCCACTTCCAATCGGGAAGCTGAATCTGCTGCATCAAACCACCGGGCCTATGGTGCTTGTACTTAACCTGCTGACAGTTCAAGCACCGAGCTACATAAGCTACAATATCCTTCTTCATCCTCCGCCGCCAATAATGCTGTCGCAAGTCCTGGTACATCTTTGCGGCGCCCGGATGAATAGAATACTGGAAACTATGGGCGTCCTGAAGTATCAACTTACAAATATCATCCACATCAGGTACACAAATCCGTTCTTGCATCCTCAAAACTCCCTCAACATCGACCGTAACCTGCTTGGCATCTTCGTGCCTAACTCTATATCTAAGAACACATAAATGGCGATCATCATACTGCTTGGCCCAAATACGGTCGTACAAAGAAGAACGGGCTATGGTATGGGCCAAAACAGTGCCAGTATCAGAAACCTCCAATCTCACAAATCGGTTGGCTAAAGCCTGAACATCCAAAGCAAGAGGTCGCTCTCCAATTGATAAATAGGCAAGACTACCCATGCTGGCGGACTTCCGGCTCAAAGCATCGGCCACCACATTGTCCTTCCCCGGATGAGAAAGAATGGTAATATCATAATCCTTCAGCAACTCTAAACATCTCCTCTTCCATATGTTCAACTCCTTCTGTTTAAACAGATATTGTAAGCTCTTATGATCTGTGAACCCCCCACTTGGCACACCATACAAATAATGCCTCCAAATCTTCAATGAATGCACAATAGCTGCTAACTCCAAGTCATGAACTGGATAGATCTTCTCATGGACCTTCAACTGACGAAAAGCATAGGATATAACCTTTCCATCCTACGTCAACACTGCGCCAAGCCCAACCCGTGAAGCATCACAACTCACGGTATACGATCCTGAACTTGTGGGCAAAACTAACACTGGTGTCGTGGTCAAGGCTGTCTTGCGCTTCTGAAAGCTCGCCTCACACTAATCAGACCACCTAAACTTGGCACTCTTCTGAGTCAACCTTGTCATCAGGGCTGCAATGGATGAAAAGCCCTCCACAAACCGGCGATAATAACCTTCTAAGCCCAAGAAACTCCGGATATCTGTAGCTGAGGTGGGTCTAGGCCAATCTCTGACTGCTGAAATCTTCTTGGGATCCACCTGAACACCCTCAGACGATACCACATGGCCTAGAAATGCAACTGAACTCAACCAGAACTCACACTAGGAAAAGTTTGCATACAATTGACTATCCCTCAAAGTCTGCAGGACGACTCTAAGGTGCTGCTCATGCTCCTCTCGGATGCGAGAGTAAATCAAAATATCATCAATGAAAACAATCACAAATAAGTCCAAACAAGGCCTGAACACTCGGTGCATCAACTCCATGAAAGCAGCAGGGGTATTGGTCAGCCCAAATGACATCACCAAGAACTCATAATGCCCATAATGAGTGCGAAAGGCTGTCTTAGGGACATCAGACGCTCTAATCCTCAGCTGATGGTAACCAGATCTCAAGTCTATCTTCAAAAACACTGAAGCACCCTGAAGCTGGTCGAATAAATCATCAATCCTCGGCAAAGGATACTTGTTATTAATAGTAAGCTTATTCAGCTGCCGGTAGTCAATACACATCCTCATCGAGCTATCGTTCTTCTTGAAAAACAATACTGGGGCACCCCAAGGAGAAACACTAGGCCTAATGAATCCTTTATCCAACAAATACTGCAACTGATATTTCAACTCCTTCAACTTTGGCAGGGCCATGCGATACGGCGGAGTAAAAATAGGCTGAGTGCCCTGAGCTAACTCAATACAAAAATCAATATCCCTCTCGGGTGGCATACCCGGCAGGTCAGCAGGGAATATCTCTGGAAAGTCACGAACCATGGGCACAAACTCCAGGGAAGGAACCTCGGCACTAGAATCACGAGCATAGGCCAAATAGGCCAAACAACCCTTCTAGACCATGCGCCGAGCCTTCATATAAGAAATGACTCTCCCAAAAGAATGACTAGGAGTCCCCCTCCACTCCAAACGAAGCACCCCTGGCAAAGCTAAGGTCACTGTCTTGGCATGACAGTCCAGAATAGCATGATAGGGGGATAACCAATCCATCCCCAATATAACATCGAAGTCAACAATATCCAGAAACAAAGATCAACCTGAGTCTCCAGACCACCAATGACTACTAAGCAAGCACGGTAGACTCGATCTACCACTATAGAATCACCCACCGGTGTAGACACATGCACAGCAGTGCTCAAGGAATCACGAGGCATACTCAAATAAGGGGCAAAATATGAACACACATAGGAAAATATAGAACCCGGATCAAATAACACTGAAGCCTCTAGGCTACAAACTGAAATCGTACCTGTAATAACTGCATCAGAAGCCTCAGCATCAGACCTGGCAGGAAAGGCATAGCATCGGGGCTAAGCCCCTCCGATCTGAACATCTCTCGGTCGCCTACTGCGAGCTGACCTCTACCTCTCGTGGCCTTTCCTCCACCTCTATCAGTCTAACCTCCACCTCTGGCACATCGACCTCCACCCCTAGCTGGCTGAGGGGGTGGGGGTGCACCTGGTGCAGGAATCATAGCACGTGAGCCCTGATGCTGAGAACTACCAGAAGCTCGGGGAAAATACCTAGCAATGTGCCCTGGATCACCACAAGAGTAACAAGCCCTCTGCTGCTGAGGCTGCTGGCCCTGATACTGTCCCTGTCGACCAGAATAACCACCCTGGAAGCTCTGAAGCGGTGGTGCACTGACAGGGGCTGATGGTGCACTGCGGGATACCTGAAGCGCTGACTGGAATGGTCTAGGGGGATGACCTCTGCCAAAATAAGCTCTGCCTCTAGATAAGGCACCACTGAACTGACCGAAATAGTGAGGTCTCTTGTCAGACCCCTGACCACTGCCTTGTGATAAGACCATCTCAATACGTCTGGCCACATTGACCGCCTCCTGGAACGTAATATCAGTACCTGCCTCTCTGGCCATCGAGCTAGACCCTCAATAAACCTCCTCACCCTCTCACGATCAGGGGGGAGTATCATGATAGCATGTCGGGCCAAAGTAATAAACCTGGTCTCATACTGTGTAACAATCATAGATCCCTGCAGGAGGCGCTCAAACTGCCTCTGAAAACCCTCCCTCTGATTGACTAGTAGAAACTTCTCTATGAACAACTCGGAGAATTGAGCCCAAGTCAATGGTGCAGACCCTACTCGCCTGGTCAAGCAATAGTCTCTCCACGAAGTCTTGGCGGTACCAGAAAGATGGAATGTAGAAAATCAACTCCATTGGACTCCACAATGCCCATGTTTCGAAGAACCTCATAGTAACTGTCCAAGAAATCCTGGGGATCCTCTGATGATGCAGCAACAAACGTAGTAGAAAATAGCTTGGTGAACCGATCCAACCTCCACAAAGCATCGGCAGACATGCCTGCCCCTCAACTGCATGTGCCACAAACCCGACTGAGTTGCTCCAGCTGCATGAGGTGCTGGAGTCTGGAACTGAGGAGCTAGCTGCTCTGCTGTGCAGGTAGCAGGAGTCTGGGTCCCTCCCCCAGCCTGAGAGACGGCTGGTGCAGTAGGAAGAAGACCAGCCTGAGCCACGCTCTCCATAAGGCCCATTAAATGGACCAGAGCGTCCTGAAGAACTGGGGTGGCAATGAACTCCTCCGGGACCTATGCTGGTCCAATTGGAACTACCTGAGCAGGGACCTCACCGACAAAGTCTACCTGTGGGTCCTCCGCTGGTGCTGCTGCTCTAGGATGAGCCCTAGCTCTGCCTTGGCCTCTAGCACGGCCTCGGCCTCATCCCCTCGCAAGAGCTGCAACAGGAGGATCAGGCTGGTGATCAGTAGATGAGGAAGTACGCATTCTCTCCATTTGCGAGAGTATAGAATATAAAATCAGTTAGCATTTAGAATTCAAACCGCACAACACAGAAGAAGAAATTTGAAGTTATTTCTAACCTTGCAGCCTCTGGGGGATAAGTACAGACGTCTCTGTATCAATTCCTCAGACTCTACAAGTTTGTCCGTGAATTTTGAGACCTAAGCAATCCAACGCTCTAATACCAACTTGTCACGACCTGAAATCCCACCTTCAGTCCATGATGGCACCTAACATTGAACTCGCTAGACAAGCCCACTTTAATAGTAAATCTATTTTATTCCTTTGTTACTTAACATTTAAAAGTGAAATACAGGAACAATAGAAACAAGAATGCGGAAGATAAGAAACTCAACAGCTTAAATAATACGTACTACGAAATTTTCATAAACATACCCCCAGAACCGGTATCAAAAACTCACGAACAGTCTAAGTTTTTTGCTAAAAACAAAGTCTGAACAAAACAATACAATTGTCTTGGAAGTACAAGAGAAGACATAAATAAAAATGAATGAGATAGGAGGTGACGCCAAGGCCTGCGGACGCCTGCAGGACTACCTAAGTGTCGCCTGTAGACTGAAGGACACTCCCTCGATCACTGTCCACCAGGTCTGGTACCGTAATCTACATAACATAAAGAAGTGCATGTGTAGCATCAGTACAACCGACCCCATGTACAGAGTAAGTGTCGAGCCTAACCTCGGCGAAGTAGTGACGAGGCTAGGACACGACAAATAATAAACACCTATGCAATTCAATAATATATAATAGAAATAACGGCAAGAAGTAAACAGTTAAGAACAAATATGGGAAGAACATGCCAGGGTACAGAGGGGAAAAACACTCATTGAGTAATAGAACATGGAAACCGTCTAGTATCAGAATAACAACAGGGAAATAAACAAGTGCACGACATCACCCTTCGTGCTTTACTCTCATTCTTACCAAGACAAGTGCACGGCATCACCCTTCGTGCTTTACTCTCATACACACCAAAACAAGTGCACGACATCACCCTTCGTGATTTACTCTAATTCTCACTAAGACAAGTGAACGGCATCACCCTTCGTGCTTTTACCTCACAATATTGGCACGTCATTAACCTTCGTGCTTTTAATATAAACAATGGCACGACATCACCTTTCGTGCTTTTACCTCTACCGGCATTAACCTTCGTGCTTTTAATTTGAATAATGGCACGACATCACCCTTCGTGCTTTACACTCTTCCTTACCCAACAATAATCAGAACAACAATTTGGCAAGGAATAACCACAATACAAAACATAATTTACAACATCCCCGCAAGGGTTGGCAGGAACAATAACAGAAATATCACCGTCCCGACAAGGGACCCAGATATAACCAATCTCACTGAACGTACAACATAACCAAAATAATCTTCAACCGAACAACTAATAAATAGTTTTCACAACTCAGTATTTCCAACAATTGAATAATCTCCAAAATAGAAGCTACCTCATAAATACAGTGGATATCGAAGAAAACACATATACCATAAGATATGACTCACGGGCATGCTTGATAACAAGGTGTAGGTACTCGTCACCTCCCTTATACATTGAACATGATACTAACACGTAGCCCATATGACTGAACACCTATTCCCTAAAGCTAGGGTTAGGCCAAACAATTACCTCGATTCCAAGAATCCAAATCAAGCCTCTAGCACTGCTTTCCCTCTCGAATCCAACTCCGAAACGATACTATCTAGACATAATCGACTCAACAATATCAATAATGACTCAATAATTCAACCCCAAAGCCTACATATGCATTTCCCGTCATTCTTCCAAAAATACCAAAATTCGACCCCGGCCCGCTTAGTCCAAACACGAGGCTGGACAAAAACCCAATCACCCATACCCCACGAGTTCAAATATATAATTTATTTTGAAATCAGACCCCATATTGAGGTTGAATTACCCAAATTTCCAAAGCCCTAACTCTACCCAAAATCCCTAATTTCTACTTTGATTTTAGGATTTTAGGTCTAGATTGTAGTGATTAGGGAAGGAAAGTGGAAGAAATTGGTGTTAGGAACACTTACCCAAATTGCTATGGAGGAGAAAATGGCTTGGAGGTATTCAATGGGGGTGGGAGAAGAAGAAAAAGGTGAAGAATGAGAAGAATCCCGTAAAAAGTGTTCTGTTTTAGACATATTAAATAATTGGGTGAAAATGCTCTCTGCGATTGCAGAAGAGGGGCTGCGAACGCAGAGGAAGACCTGGCTAACACTATGCGATCGCAGGGAAGGTAACGCGATCATAGAGCTATGGATTCCCACCCTATGCGATCACGGAACAAAGGTCACGACTGCACTGACCAATCTACCCCCAGACCCCGACCTACCTAGTACACTATGCAATCGCGGAGTAGACGTTGTGATCGCGTAGAACATCAACGACCCCTCCTAGCCTAGTACTATGCAATCGCAGCTAGGCTTATGCGATCGCATAAAGACACACACCAGACACTAGAAAATCAACAAAACACCAGACTTTCGATGTTTTTACACCCCGTTAACTACCCGAAACTCATCCGAGCCCTCTGGTCTCAAAACCAAAAAAACACACACGGCTCCCAAATCATCCTACGGGCCTATTCAAGCAATGAAATCACCAAAATATCATCAAATCAATGAATTAAACCTCAAAACTCATAGAATTTTCTTAAAACTACATAAGGCTCAATTATTCTGATTTGATCCGAAACATATCAAACCAAGTCCGTTTCTTTCCAAATTTTATAGATAACTCATATAACACATGTTGAACCTGTTCCGGGATTCGGAACCATAATACGGGCCCGGTAAGAAAGATTTCACATCAAAGTTCATTTTCAAAAGTCTTTCTTATTTTCAGAAAACAATTTTCTTTAAAAATTCATTTCTCAGGCTTGGGACCTCAGAATTCGATTCCGGGCATACGCCCAGGTCTCATATTTTCCTATAAACCCTTCGGGACCGTCAGATAACGGGTCTCGGTCCGTTTACCAAAAATGTTGACCAAAGTCAACTTTATTCCATTAATTATCATAAATTCAACTATTCAAAACATTACCACATATAGACTTCCCGGCTACGCGCTCAGGGTGTGCACGCACATCGAGGTGACATTAATTGAGGCTTTCAAGTCTCAAAACACAATTTTTGATAAATTTACTCAAGATGACCTTTTGGGTCATCATAGTGCTAGAGGCCGAGGCAGGGGCATAGCTCAGGCCAGAGCAGCAGCCCCAGTGGCGGAGTCTTAGGTAGAGTTTGCTGATGATGTTCCTGCCCAAACAGTCCTGGTTGGACCAGCTCAGGTTCCCGAGGGTTTATTTCCACCCCGGTACTCCAGGATGCTCTGGTCCGTCTAGTGGGCCTCATGGAGAACGTTGCTCAGGCAGCTTTACTTCCTATAGCACCAGCCGTCTCTCAGGCTGGGGGAGGAGCCCAGAGTCCCACTACTCGCACTCCGGAGCAGTTGGCTTCTCAGTTCCAGACCCAGCACCTCAAACAACTAGGGCAGTTCAGCCGGGTATTGTGGCTCATACCGGTGATGGAGTAGTTCAGTCGGGTATTTTGGCTCAGACCGGTGATGGAGCAGTTATGTCTGCTAATGCTTTGTGGAGGTTGGACCGGTTCACCAAGTTATTTACTACTACTTACAGCGGTGCATCTTCAGAGGATCCCCAGGATTACTTAGACAGTTGCTATGAGGTTCTTCAGAATATGGGGATCCTGGAGACCAATGGGGTCGATTTTGCTACTTTCCGCCTTTCCGGTCCCACCAAGACTTGGTGGAGGGATTATTGCTTGACCAAACCAGCTGGATCTTTGCCTTTGTCTTGGGACTAGTTCTCCGATTTGTTCTTGGAGAAGTTTCTTCCAGTCACCCAGAGAGAGGATCTCCGAAGGCAGTTTGAGCATCTCCAGTAGGGTTGTATGAAAGTTACACAGTATGAGACCCGATTCATAACTTAGGTCCGACATGCTATCATGATACTCCCCATCGACCGAGAGAGGTTGAGGAGGTTTATTGAGGGGCTAGCTCAGTTGATTAGACTATAGATGGCAGAGAGACAGGCAGTGATATTTCATTCCAGGAGGCGGCCAATGTGGCCAGGCGAGTCGAGATGGTCTTATTGCAGGGTAGTGGTCAGGGTTCTGACAAGAGGCCTCGTCATTTTGGCCGGTTCAGTGGTGCCTCATCTGGAGGCAGGGACTCTTTTGGCGAGGGTCATCCTCTTAGACCCTTTTCATTCACCACTCCAGGTATCCCGCAGTGCACCACCAGCTCCTATCAGTACACTGCCGCTCCAGAGTTTTCAAAGTGGTTACTCCGGTCGACAAAGACAGTTTTAGGGCCAGCAGTCTCAATAGACGAGATCTTGTTATACTTGTGGTGTCTCGGGGCACATTGCTCAATTTTTCCCCTGAGCCTCGAGTAGTTCTTAGCACTAGGGTACCCGAGCTATAATTCCCGCACCAGGTGCTCCACTACCCCCTCAGCCAGCTAGGGGTGGAGATCGAGGTGCTAGAGGTTGAGGCTAGACAGTTAGAGGTGGAGGTCATGCCATTAGAGGTAGAGGTCAGCCCGTAGTAGATCGACCCAAAGATGTTCAGATTGGTGGGGCCCAGCCCCGATGTTATGTTATTCCCGCCAGGCCTGAGGCTGAGGCCTCCGATGTAGTCATTACAGGTATGGTTTCAGTTTTCAGCAGGGATGCTTTCATTTTATTTGACCTGGGGTCCACATATTCCTACGTGTCCTCATGTTTTTCTCCTTATCTGATTATGCCTCGTGATTCCCAGAGTACTCATGTATATGTATCTACACCGGTGGCTGATTCTATTATGGTAGATTGAGTCTACTGTTCATGTATAGTGGTTATCGGTGGTCTTGAGACCAGAGTAGATCTTCTACTCCTTGATATGGTCGATTTCGATGTTATTTTGGGGATGGATTAGTTGTCCCCCTATCATGCTATTCTGGATTGTCATACCAAGACTGTGACCTTATCCTTGTCGGGAGTGCCTCGATTGGAGTAGAGGGGGGCTCCTGGTCATTCTTCCAGCAGGGTTATCTCATATATGAAGGCTCGGCTCATGGTTGAGAAGGGGTGTTTAGCCTATTTGGCTTATGTTCGTGATTCTAGTGCCGAGGTTCCTTCTATGGAGTCTGTGCCCATAGTCTGTGAGTTTCCAGAGGTATTCCCTGCAGACCTGCTGGGTATGCCACCCGACAGGAATATTGACTTTTGCATTGATTTGGCTCCGGTCACTCAGCCCATTTCTATTCCGCCATATCGTATGGCCCCGCTGGAGTTGAAAGAGTTGAAAGAACAGTTGCAGGACTTGCTTGATAAAGGCTTTATTAGGCCTAGTGTCTCGCCTTGGGGTGCACCGATGTTGTTTGTTAAGAAAAAGGATGGGTCCATGAGGATGTGCATAGAATATCGACAGTTGAAGAAGGTTACCATCAAGAATAAGTATTTGTTGCCGAGGATTGATGACTTGTTTGATTAGCTTCAGGGTGCCAAGGTATTTTTGATGATTGATTTGAGATCTGGCTACCATCAGTTGAGGATTAAGGCATCTGATGTCCCTAAGACAACTTTTTGCACTCGGTACGGGCATTATGAGTTGTTAGTGATGTCATTTGGGTTGACAAATGCCCCAGCAGCTTTCATGGACTTGATGAACCGAGTGTTCAGGCCTTACTTGGATTCCTTCGTGATTGTCTTCATTGATGATATTTTGATTTATTCCCGCAGTCTGGAGGAGCATGAGAAGCACCTTCGAGTCGTTCTCCAGACTCTGAAGGATAGTCAGTTGTATGCTAAGTTTTCGAAATGTGAGTTCTTGTTGAGTTCAGTTGCATTCTTGGGTGATGTTGTATCAGCAGAGGGTATCCAGGTGGATCCCAAGAAAATTTCAGCAGTCAAGGGTTGGTCTAGGCCCACATCAGCTACAAAGATTCGGAGTTTCTTGGGATTAGTAGGCTACTATCATCGGTTGGTGGAGGGCTTTTCATCTATGGCAGCCCCGATGACCAGGTTGACTCAGAAGGGTGCCCAGTTCAGGTGGTCAGATGATTGTAAGGCGAACTTTCAGTCAAGACAGCCTTGACCACGGCACTACTGTTGGTTTTTCCCTCAGGTTCAGGGCCATATACTGTGTATTGTGATGCATCTCGGGTTGGACTTGGTGAAGTGTTGATGCAGGATGGCAAGGTTATTGCATATGCTTCGCGTAAGTTGAAGATCCACGAGAAGAATTATCTAGTTCATGATTTGGAGTTAGCAGCCATTGTTCACGCGCTGAAGATTTGGAGGCATTATTTATATGGCGTGTCTTCTGAGGTGTTCACGGATCACAAGAGTTTGAAATATTTGTTCAAGCAGAAGAAGTTGAATTTGAGGCAGAGGAGATGGTTGGATCTGTTGAAGGACTATGATATCACCATCTTATATCACCTGGGGAAGGCCAATGTGGTGGCCGATGCTTTGAGTAGGAAGTCTGCAAGCATGGGTAGTCTTGCTTATATTCCGGACGGAGAGAGGGCGCTTGCTTTGGATTTTCCGGCTTTAGCCAATCGATTCATGAGATTGGATGTTTCTGAGCCCGACCGTATTCTAGCTTATACAGTTGCTCGTTTTTCTTATTTGATCGTATTCGAGACCGGTAGTATGATGATCCTCATTTGTGTGTCCTTAGGGATACGGTTCGGCATGGGGATGCCAAGTAGGTTACAGTTGGTGATGATGGAGTTTTACGGATGCAGGGTCATATTTGTGTACCCAATGTGGATGGACTACGTGAGTTGATATTGCAGGAGACCCATAGTTCCCGGTATTCCATTCATCCGGGCGTCGCAAAGATGTACCAAGATTTGCGGCAGCATTATTGTGGCGGAGGATGAAGAAAGATATTGTGGCATATGTAGCACGATTCTTGAACTTCTCAGCAAGTTAACTATGAGCACCAAAGACCTGATGGTTTGATGCAGCAAATTGAGATTCCCGAGTGGAAGTGGGAGCGTATCACCATGAATTTCGTAGTTTGGCTCCCACGGACTCAAAGGAAGTTCGATGCGGTATGGGTCATTGTTGATAGGCTGACCAAGTCAGCACATTTCATCCCTGTGGCAGTTTCATATTCTTCAGAGAGATTGGCAGATATTTACATCAGGAGATTGTTCACCTTCAAGGGCCCGTGTCTATTATTTCTGACTGAGGTACGCAGTTTACCTCGCATTTCTGGAGGGAAGTTCAGCGTGAGTTGGGCACGAGGGTTGAGTTGAGCACAACATTTCATCCTCAGATGGACGGACAGTCCGAGCGTACTATTCAGATTTTGGAGGATATGCTACGAGCCTGTGTCATTGACTTTGGAGGTTCTTTGGATCAGTTCTTTCCATTAGCTGAGGCATTATATTGTAGGCGGTATCGGTTGCTAGTTGGGTGGTTTGAGCCGGGAGAGGCTCGGTTGTTGTGTATAGACTTAGTGCAGGATGTCTTGGATAAGGTTAAGATCATTCAGGATAGACTCCGTATAGCTCAGTCCAGGCAGAAGATTTATGCCGACCGCAGAGTTCGTGATGTGGCATTCATGGTTGGAGAGAGGGTGTTGCTTCAGGTGTCACCCATGAAGGGCGTGATGAGATTTGGGAAGAAGGGAAAGCTAAGCCCTAGGTACATTGGTCCTTTTGAGATCCTTGATAGAGTGAGAGGGGTGGCTTACAGACTTGTGTTGCAACCGAATTTATCAGCTGTGCATCCAGTGTTTCATGTGTCTATGCTTCGGAACTATCACGGCGATCCAGCCCATGTGTTAGACTTCAACAGTGTCCAGTTGGACAAGGATTTCATCTATGAGGAGGAGCCAGTAGCCATTTTAGACCGGTAGATTCATCAGTTGAGATCAAAGAGTTATCTTTCGGTTCATGTTCAGTGGAGAGGTCAGTCGGATGAGGCAGTTACCTGGGAGTCCGAGTCCGATATGTGGAGCCGATATCCACAACTCTTTCCCGATTCAGGTACTTTTCTATGTCCGTTCGAGGACGAATGTTTGTTTTAGAGGTGGAGAATGTGATGACCCAAAACTGTGTTCCGAGGCCTTGAAAACCTCCTTTTGTCTCACCTCGTTTTGCATGTGCAGTCCGGGCGTATATCCGTAAAGCTTTTATATTAAAAATTGAGAACAATGCTAAATTTTGCCTTTAAAATTAAATTTAAGTTGACTTCAGTCAATATTTTGGGTAAAAGAACCCGGACCCATGATTTGATGGTTCCTGAGGGTCCGTAGGAAAATATGGGACTTGGGCGTATGCCCGGAATTGAATTATGAGGTCCTAAGCCCGAGAAATGAATTTTTGAAAGAAATTATTTTACTGAAATTATAAGACTTTTTGGAAATTTGATTATATTTGAAATTGATGGTATCTAGCCTGTAATTTGGTTCCAGAGCCTGCTATAGGTTTAATATAGTATTTGAGTGATGCCTGTAAAATTATGTAAGAAACGGAAGTCATTTGACGTGATTCGGACCCGTAGTTGTGAAATTTGAGAATTTGAAAGTTCTTGAGATTTTCCTTTGATTTTATCCTAAATTCGTTGTTTAAGATGTTATTTTGACGATTTGATCGCACGAGTAAGTCCGTAGGATGTTTTTAAGGTTGTGTACATGTTTGGTTTGGAGCCTCGGGTGATTTTCGGATAGGCGTCGGAGTGTTTTTAGACTTAGAAAATCTGGTGTGAGATTGTTGTATCTGGTGTCTGTGATTTTGTGCTATGCGAACGCGTGGTAACCCATGCGAACACGAAAAGCAAACGGGGAAGGGGCCTGGGTTACTCTATGCGAACGCATAGGCCTTGATGCGAATGCAGAGCCTTGGGTGGGTTGCTCTACGCGGACGCGTCTGGTCACTCGCGAACGCACTACTTTAGGTGGGGACAGGCGATGGGGTTAAAACCCTATGCGAACCCGGCCAAAGGAACGCGAATGCGAGGCCAATAGGGTCAGTGCTATGCGAACGCATCAGACCTCTCGCGATCGCGTAGAGGGTTTGTTCAGGGGTTTAAAACAGTAACAAAAACGGGAATAGGCCATAATTTCATATCTCTTTCCATAAAATCTGACCTTGGGCGATTTTTGAAGAGAGATTTCATCACCAAATCATAGGGTCGTGTTCTTCAACTCATTTTCTTCATTTTCCATTAACACCCATTAGATTGCTAGGCCTAAATCTTGTTCTTGAAGGGTAGAAAATTAGGGATTTTAGGTGAATTAGGGATTTCACAAATTTGGGAATTTAGACCTCGATTTGGAGTCGGATTCCGAAACTAATTATATATTCAGGCTCGTGGGTGTATGGGTGATAGGGTTTTGGTCCGAATCTCGTATTTTGACCAAGCGGACCTGGGCTCGACTTTTGACTTTTTGGGAAGAATGATAGAAAACTCATAATTAAGCATTGGCGTTGAATTATTTAGCATTTATTGATATTATTAATCTGATTATGTCTAGATACAATCGAAATGGAGGCGAATTATAAAGGGAAAGCGGTAATTGAGGCTTGAGTTTGGTCGTGGAATTCGAGGTAAGTGTTTGGCCTAACTTTAGCTTGAGGGAGTAGGTGTTGAGTATTATTTTCTATGTGTTTATACCATGTTCAACGTATTGGTGAGGTGACGAGTACCTATACGTTGGTGTCAAGCACGCTCGTGAGTCGAAAATTATGAATTATATAATTTTCAAATATATTTACTGTGTTATAGCTTGAATCTCACTTTAGTGGTTGTTCATTCGGTGGAAATTATTGGTAATGGATATTGTTGAGTATTTGTTCGGTTGAGGAATCTTATGTAAAGATATGTACTTGAGTGAGATTTGTTATAGTTGTGTACCTTACCGGGATAGTGGTACTTTTACTGTTGTTTCCTTGCCCGGATGTTATGATTTATGATTCATATTGTTGATTTTTCCTTGCCAAACTTCTGCTATTGATATTGTTTTGGGTGAGAAGAGTGTAAAGCACGAAGGGTGATGTCATGTATTGATTATTGTGAGGAAGAGTGTAATGCACGAAGGGTGATGCCGTGTATTGATTATTGTGAGGATGAGAGTATAAAAGCACGAAGGGTAATGATGTGCCATGTTATGATATAAAAAGCGCAAAGGGTGATGTCGTGCCGTTTCAATTTATTATTTGGTGAGGATGAGAGTAAAAACACGAAGGGTGATGTCGTGCACTGTTTTCTCTGTGATTGTTATTTCATGTTGTTACTTAGATAATTGAATTGTTGTCTTATTTCGTTTGTTCTATTATCTGATATTGTTTTCCCCCAGCATGTTTCCCTTTTTCCCTTGTACTTAACTAGTTATTCATTTTGTTATTATTTCTTCCGAATATTATTAAATTGCAAAGGTTGTCTTGATTGTCATGTCCTAGCCTCGTCACTACTTCGCCGAGGTTAGGCTCGACACTTACTCAGTACATGGGGTCGGTTGTACTGATGCTACACCTGCACATCTTTTGTTGTGCAGATCCCGGTACAGGACCCTTTGGACATTAGACCTAGGAGGTTGTCTTCAGTCTAGTCGGAGACCCCGAGATAGTCTTGCAGGCGTCCGCAGGCCTTGGCGTCCCCTTCTATTTCATTTGTATTATGTTCTAGATATTCCAGAAACAGATGTATTTACTTTTGTTCAAACCCCTTATTTGTATTACTCGTAGATCGTCTGTGAAAGTGTGACACCAAGTTCTGGGAGTTGTTATTGTGGATTTTGTGATAATATTTAAAAAGAGTTGTTAGATTCAATTTCTTCCACACTTTTATTTCCGCTGATCTTGTATGTAACTAACTAATTGATAAAAATAAAGAAATAATATAGAATAATCTTAGTTCATAGTTTTAGACGCTCGTGACTTAGTGACACCCCGATGTTTGGGACTCGTTTCCATATTTTTCTATATTATATTTAGAGTTGATTTAGTTTATGAAAAATTTAAATGTTGAAATATTTTATTAATTTATTATAATCGATTTAGTAATAATATTTTGGTAAATAGGCTTGACTTGTAACACGATAGGCATCATCACGACCATGGTTAGATTTTGGGTCGTGACAATTATACAATTATCTTCTTTGCCAATTTGTAGTTTATAGCAGTAATACTTTCTACAAGACACATATCCTTTAGTTTCACGACGAACACCTATAAGTGCGATTTGTAAATTAAGAATTAATAATAATTTTTAAATCTTAAAAATTTATTTGTGTAATTCATAAATACTAGCTTGTTCTTCATTGGCAAACACCTCAGTTGTAGATACAAATGTTGGTGTATTTGTGTTGGAACTGGAACTTTCATTTGTCGTACTGCAGCTATTAGCTGGGAAAAGAATTGTGCATATGGATTTTCATTCATTATTTTCCTAATTTTTCCCACAATTTCCTCCGATAAGTTTGCTTCCTGAAGTTCTGATATTCTATTGCACATTTCATTATCTGTATCATAGAAGTACAATTGAAAATAACATGGATTATCATCATGTGGGACTAATGACGGAAGATGATTATACATTTGTTATTGTGCCTTAAAAGTGTAAACTCCTTTCCTTTAAAATGTTATTTATTTATCGAGCTTAACTCCAAAAGATGTAAAAGCAAATATGCTATTATATGCTCGAATATTTTTTCTGAATAATTTGGCTTCTTCTAACTCAGCCACAAATAATTCATATAACTCAGATGGAACGTCATGGGTTTCCAGTTTGATATATCCACTTTCGCAACAAAATTTTGGACTCATATTGAAACCTCTTGGCATGACAAAATGCACATTCAGGAATTTTTTCCAACTTATGAGTATTTGAAGATGATAGGTTGCAAGTAATGCCGTATAAATGGAATAAAAAAATATTGCATTGTAATATTATTTGAAATATAATGAAAACAAAGGAAATCAATCTATGTTAGTGCAGTAATATACCTTCATTTTGGTTTTCTTCTGATAAAGCAATAAGTGACCAATTTCTTCTTGCATCTTCGGTCGTGTATCTTCAAAGTGTGCATCGTTAAAAGGATGAGTGGATGCAACACATTTATGCACCCTTCGCAATGCTTTTTTTAATTATGAACTTTCTGTTTTACAAAAATAAATGTTAATATATTGTGACAAATACTATAATATATATTATTATACGCACATATAAATGATCTATATTGTATATGATCATGATAGTACGAGCCTCTAATCGAAGCTTATAATATTTTACAATTAAATGCACAAATTAAAATATGAAGTTTAAATAACATATATATATTACTTATTTTAATTTAGGGATGGTTGACGTAATATGGTGAATTAATTTATTTTCTAAGGTATAAATTATGTCACCTGAATGGTCCATCAACTTGGTAGTACTATTTTCATCTTTATCAGTAACGTTAGACATTGCAATTGATTTTCGTTTGTTTCCTGTCAAATTTATTATGTTATGATATTAGTAACTGAGAAAAGCTAATATTAATATCGATTAAAAAAACTTGGTGAAGTTTACCAGTTATTTTCCGTTGGGATTTGTCACGAGTTGCCGTGTTTAATTTGCCTGCATGAGACGCAATTTTTCTTTCATTTGTCAAATATTTTGTATAATTTTATGTTATCCTACATATATCAATTTATAACACAACTGAATAAGATAATTTACAAATAGTCAAAATAATATAGAGTAATAATTTTTAATGTTCGTACCTTAGCAGGCTTCTTCCTTAAATCAAATAATATTTTGTTTCATATGTAACGATTTCAGTAGTGAATTATTTAACTTAATATATACCTATAATATATAGGGGCTTAACGCCTTTTCCGATATAATAATTTCCTCTATGTAAGAATAAGTTAGATAATCTGTAAAATAAATACGATTAAAAGTATTAGAAGAATTATGATTGAAAAACATTTAGTGAAGAATGCAAATTTCATTTAATGCCCCTCCAACACAATTTGTCTTTACTTAATGATATAAGAATGATTAAGTTTACAGAATGCGATAATACTTCTACCAATACAACTTTACAAATAAAAGTATTTCATAGTTTATTTGGCCATAAAGAAGGAGGACAATTTTTTTTAAACTTTGATTTTTTTATTAGTAATAGGACATTGATCTTCATTGTTTATTTTTGACCTCTTCCTTCATATCTTTTCTGGTTTATCTTCTTCCTGAACAATGATTGTGGCAACGCCTTAAAATTCATGTATCTCTTGAGCTATTAAACTCCTTCCTGAATTTTTATTTTTCTTATCAATCTTCACAAGAAAAATAAATTATTTATCTTTACTCAACACCAACTTGCGGTAGTAATTAAATTCTTCCTTCTGCACAATTGAAGAACAAGAATACAGTTGAAATTAAATTATGTTGGACTTTAACCATTGGGCTTAAAGACTTTAAGCATTGGACTTAAAAGTCTAAGAGTGTGAATTAGGAAATGGTGGGAAATAAAATGGAGGGAAATGAAAATTTTGAATCAAGTGAGCTTTTGTCATGAACTTTGTACCACATTGGTAAAAGACAACTACACTTGTGTGTATAAATATAGGATCACTTCTTAGAGCTCTTAAAAAGAGTTGAAGAGGATGTATCCTCGCGTCGTCGTCGTCGTCGTCGCTCGCTCGGCTCGGCTTCGGCATCGGCTTCGGATTTGGATTTGGATATGTCAAATGATCGATAAGATTATTTTTTGGACAAATTTTATTTAATTAATTATTTAATAATTAATTAAATGTCAGTCAGTTCATTAACGGAATTAAACTGAAATCCAAAAATGCTGATTTCGCTGAACGTTGTTTTCCTTCCTGAACAGACACTTTTTCCTGAACAGGCATCACACCTCTTCCAATAATTGCCTATAAATTCTGAGGCATGGCTTCTTTTTCCACTCACTAAAAAAATCGAGAATTTCATTCTGAATATTGCATTCTACTTCGCAGTCTCTCTCTATCTCAAATTCGTAAGTGTGAGTTTGCTCCGTTAATTTAGTTTGTTGGTATCCTGCAGTTTGTATTGCCACTGTTGCAGGAAGGTTATTCCGTTTCATCCTGGGAGNCGGAATATTATTTATCGTTTATATATATTTTCTGTTTCTTCTAACAGTTCTTCTGATTTTCTAGTTTTAACACAGAGGCGTTAATAAGCTTAAGGAATTTTAATTAACATTTATGTGGTGAAATTTATATTGAACTGTTATATATATTTGGTTTGGAGACTAAAGCCTTGTGCTTTCTACTCCAACAATTGTTCTGTCCGGTTTAAAGTATATCAAAATTTTACCGGACTAATAAATGTACGGGTTTGAAGTATATAAAAACTTCACCATTGTTACGTGTTGTATGTTTGGTTTGGTATTCAGTTTGAAGATATCAAAACTTCACTGATTTAACAAAGTTCTGTTTGTTTCCAACTTAACAGAAACATGACGAATGAAAACCAAACTAATGGAAATACTGTTGGAACGGGTGCTTCATCGAGTTCTGCTACTTCGTCAAGACCAGCACATACAATGGCACCGGCAGAAAAACTCGGGAAATTTTCTGGTACAGACTTCAAGCGTTGGCAGATGAAGATGTTTTCTATCTAACTACGCTAAGCCTGCAAC
>ML328943.1:0-44402 GCA_005239505.1 Nicotiana paniculata
CTTTAATTGGAAAAACTCCCATACCCCCTTTGGGGCGTATAAAAAAGGAGGTGTGACAATAAGTCTCATAACTTATAGCTTTTATGAATACCTTAATATTGTCCTTGTCCTCTAGGCCACTGTTCTATGAATAAATCCAAAGTCCAGGGCATTCCCCATTTTAGGCCCCTTTCTCACACCATGACATGTGGTCAGAATTCTTCCAATCTTGTAATTGTTTCTACCTTCTCTCATGCAGTCTGTACGACTTTGTCCTTGTACGAGCGCCTATGCAACTCTTCTCTCCTACTTCCTTTGGCTTTTAGCCGATCTCTAGGCCTCACTTTGTGAATATATACAGAACTGTGGCGAGTTGTCCCTCTAGGCATCTATAGGTGTACGGAAGTCCTTCGCTTGGTACTTTGTCGAACTTACGACTATCACTATATCTTGTTTCATTGCCTCATATGTCTATCCTTATGGATTTACTACATCTAGATAGGTCATACTATACCATAACACTTACTTCAATTGATTATTACCAAGGTCAGCTACTAAAATCCAAGTTACTCTCTCGCTGCTTAACCTATATGTATAAATTTAAGTCCTTTAATGCTTCCTCATTATTATTCATCTTAAGAATGACAGCCAAATCTCATCTCGTACTTTGGAACTTTTATCCATCTATTGTTGATTCACCTTAATGTTGATCTATAATCTACCATTGATAACTTGAAACCTCTTACGTAATATATTGTCACTAGGGCTCACGTATCATAAGGGAACATCTAAAGTTATTTTCCCGATCCACTGATGGACGATAATATACTTCAATAACCGTATTTCATCACATCCCAATTCATCTTAAGGGGGGTATTCTAGTCTCATGCAATTCATGAAATCCATTCTCTTTGAATAATTACTCAATCGAAAGCCAAAACGTCATCCTCTTAGCATTTATCACAATTACACCCTTATTCTCCTACCAGGGCAGTTTTCCATCTCTTCAAAATTTTCATAGTCTTAAACTCCTACGAGTACATAAACCATCATCTCTCTTGTTTTGATGGCTTAATCTCGAGGCCTTACCTATTCTCTTCACCTTCTCAATCACCTCTTCTTATCCTTAATCATGTCGACCTAAAACCTTGTTGCTCTACCATACTTTAGATTGCGACCTACATACATATCGATTTATAGTACTCACAGCCTTCCTTTAACTTGATAGCACAGATTTCCTTAAGTTATTCTGGAACCTCAAGCGAGACCTTACGTCATCTCTAACTCTTCTTTACTCTCTTAGCTAAATCTCTCGGTACCTAGAAACCATTGGCTAGAAGATATTCCATTGATGACAGAACTATCATTTGTGGATACTGAATCACAGCACTTCTAACCCTCTATTTGAAGTCTAGACTATTCACAACCTTCTGCACTTGAATATCTCATACCTTCTTCACCTTTACCTTACTTACCTCTAAATCTAACATCGTATTTTCTGTCTCTTTCATAAATACCCTCCCACATGGGTGGAATTTCGCATCCACAACTTGAAGCTTTACTAATACTTGTACCTCTGGTGCATACACACTCCTGTGGTAGCTTGATATTGACTTCTTATGAGGCTGGTAATCTTCTAACTGGCTTTATCATATAGTCGTTATAGAATATAGCTGTTGTACTATCTCTCTTGTGCCTATGATATTAAGGGTGATTTTGCAATGTTCTGAATCATGATTCCTATAATTATCTTTATCTAATATTAGACTCCTGATTCACTTACCTGATGTAACTCCTTAGTTTCCTCTTCTATCTCAGCCTTTAAGTAGGCTTAAGCTATCTTTCGATCTGTGGTTTAGGGTATTAGTTCTTACTTTCACCTTTGGTGGACACTATGGAGCATCCATAATATAATCTACTAATAACTCAAGCCTTTGTCTGTGAGGTCGACTTAATTCTTTCTTTTAACTTATACTGAAGTCTCCTATAGCTGTAGGAATGTCAACATATATGTTTCATGGATAATACTCTGAAATCTTAAGTGCATTCATAATGTAACTAACTCTGGGTCATTGATTGAATAATTCCCTTTGTGCCTTCTCAGCTTTCATTAAAATTAAGCAATTACTTTTCCTGGTCGTTCTGCCTCTTGTTGCATGAGTACTTGGTTTATCTTAGTGCCCACACCTATTGGAATTTCGTGCGACTCATATGATCTCGAATATTAATTTTGATTTTACTTCTCGTTCCTTAGTCCTGACAGATTCCACTTTGTTATGGAGTGCATACAATGTCGTAGTGAGTCTGTTTTTACAAGATCATTTCTTCTTTAGGTCACTATGCTTATGTTGAATCCTTCTTCCTTATTTCCTCAACTAGTCTTTCATTGTAGCACTTAGGGAAGACCCTCTGACTTTTGTAGAGCTGGGAGATTTTTACATCATATACCCGACTAAATTTTTGATGTACTCACTCGCCAATAATTATCCTCAGTTACTTGTCTCTGCGTTCTTATGCTCGTAGGTTACTTCTGAACTGAAATTTCGATTGTCTCCCTAGTGGCACACTCTTTTATTTCTGTAACACTCATAAGTTACCTTTTACTACTCCAACTCCTATCTGAATATTTCTCAAGGATTACGATGTCCTATCTGCGATACTGAGTTTCCTATGTTGGGTTTTACTACGTTTATCTTGCATGATCTACTGATTTATCTGAGACCTCTTGTCTAGCCATAACTAAGCTCTTCCTGAATCAACTACTAACTACTCGTCAGTCCATGCTTGTGTTTATATTCTGCATAACCACTCTTGGGTTATGTCTTTGATCTTAACTTACCTTTTGCACTGGCTCCTAATGTATCAAATGTTCATTCGCACTTATTCATCAATAACATCTGGTGTGGGAACCCTTACTGCCTCTCCCCGACATCGTTCTTGCATAATGTTCTGGAGTCATAGCATATCTATAGGATCTGAATAAATGCAATATCATTCCTTCCACCATTTTACCGCATTCTTCCCTTACTATTTCATAGTTACCTGAACTACTTAACTCCGGCTTAATACGTTATCACACCAACTTCCCCCTTTAGGGGAGTATTAATATTTAACGCTATGAAGATTTACTTATAAATATTTTACCTCTTCATCTTCGAAGTGTTTTCACGTCTTCACTGACACTTAATCACTTTGCGGTAACCCTTATGCGCCCCGGATAACTGAATTTCTTATGCACGAGGGTTACATCTAGTATAACTAGCACACTTAGTCCCTTAAGCTTACCTCTACTCACAGTTCTTGCTTTACTGAAGTGTAACGACCCGACCAGTCGTTTTGCGTTATCGGACCCCATTCCCCTAAATGAAACTTCCCATAGCGGCTTATTATGATTTATGACTTGCGGGGACTGGTGGTCTGGGATTCGGAGGTGTTTAGAGTTCTACAGGAACAATTGGTTCCTTAAGGTTGGCCTTTAAGGCCAAGTTTGACTTCGGTCAACACTCTGAGGAAACAACCTCGGAATAGAGTTTCGTCAATTCCGGTAGCTTCGTGTGATGATTTTAGACCTGGGCGTATGTTTGGAATGGGGTTCCGATGACCCGGGGGCATTTCGATGCCCAATATTGAAATAAGTAGTTCCTTAAGTTCCTATTTTTGTTTGGAACGTCTTTCTGTGTTATTGAGGTACGAATAGAATTCCGAGTTTGGGACTAGTTCCGTATTATTAATTATGACTTGCCTGCAAAATTTGGTGTCATTCCGAGTTGTATAGGTCAGTTCGGCGTGTTGTAAGCGAAGTCTAGAAAACTTAAAGTTCCTAAGTTTGGTTCTTGGGGTTTGGAGGTGTGATTTTGAGTTTTAGCGTTGTTTTGGGTTTCCGAAGGCTCGAGAGAGACCGTATTATGCTTTGGGACTCGTTGGTATATTTGGACTAGGGCTCGGATGGGACTAGGTGCCTCCGAGGGACGTAACGGGGCTAAAAGCCAGCTAAAATAGCTTCTGGTGCACCTGTTCTGGTGTGACCGCAGGTGCGGTTGCCCAGTCGCAGGAGCGGGACCGCTCTTGCAGTCCCGAGTATCGCAGGTGAAACCCCCAGTGGTCTGGCCAATCCTCGCAGGTGCGGACAAAGTTCTGCAGGTGCGGACAAAGTTCCGCAGGTGCGGTCTCCACTCCGCAGGTGCGGGCCCAGGCTCCTTAGTCCATTTCCGCAGGTGCGAGCCTCTGCTCGCAGGTGCGAGACTGCAGGTGCGGTTCTCGAGACGCATGTGCGAAAGCATTGTCCGGACAGTGTGTTTTTATACACGGCACTTAACACATTTTTCTCATCTTCTTCTTCGTCCTTGGGGTGACTTCCACCATTTTTGAGGGGCAAACGACCTGGTCATTTAAGGTAAGTAAAATCTACTCTAATATTAAATTCATGTATGGATTATAAGCTAAATTGACTACATAAAATTAGTGGAAAATCAAGAATTGGGTAGCGACCTAGGGCCTTCGATAATTTGAGAATCTACCTATCAATTAGCTATGAAATCGAGTGAAAATCGTATATTTGTGATCCTTAGGCTATGGGTGAGTGTTTCCTTCGAGAATTATTGGACTCCGAGCATGTGGGCCCAGGGTGGGATTTTAGAATTTCTTCCAGAATGGTGAATTTACTAAATGAGTAGGAAAATTTCCATACTTTGAGCATAAATTAATGAATTTGTATGACTTTTGGCTAGTTTCGAGTCCTGGGGTGTAGAGTTCGGAGTTTCGGGCGCTTTCTTGGTCTGGGAAATGGATTCGACATGAGGTGAGTCTCCTTTCTAACCGTGTAAGAGGGAATTGTCCCCATATTTGATTATAAATTGTGGTTTTGTCCTTATTTGCGGGGGCTGCGTACACACGAAGTGACGAGAGTCCGTGCGCAACTACTATTATGCCTTGTCTGGTAGTTCAGGACTCACAAGCATGCTTTATGTGTTGTATCTGTGATCTTGTATATGGATTAAGTAGCCTAATGTCCTCCAATCTCACACGTGAAGGCCTAAGGGGTTATGATTGAAGTTGATATCTCTAAAATTCTCACACTGTTAGTATGTTCCCTGCTAAATTATCTGGAAATCTACTGCTAATCATGAATTGGATTTTATATGGGAACCCGAGTCGCATGGATGATTCGCGAGTGGGGTAGCCCTAATATTATATTAACCCAAGTCTCAAGTTCGATTCGCGAGCGAGGGTGGTCTTGGTATTATATTGGTCGTGTCGAATGTTCGATCCGCGAGCGGGGCAGATAGATGCATCTATGGTTCGGGCCGTTTGTCCCTCGGCAGTGCACATTTACTTTTCACGTCGTAACGACCGTACGTTTGTAGCCTGTTATATGTTTTTGTAATTACTGAGAAGCCCTGTAATTGCACTTGTTGTTTTCATGAAAAGAAAGAAGGATAAATAACGTGTATGCCATGGAAAAAGGATGACGTGAGGATGCTAGTGATAGTTATTTGATGCTCATTTTCTTATTACTTTTCAGTACTGCTACTACTGGTTAGCCTGTACTCATTCCCCATTGTCTGACCCTAGTAAGTATCACGTGGACCTCTTGTCACTACTTCTTCGAGGTTAGGCAAGATACTCACTAGGTAAATATCTGTTTATGTACTCATACTACGCTTCTATACATAATTGTACAGGTTTTGAGGCTGGTGCATCTGGTTATCCGACCGGAACTTGATATATATTCTGGACCTTACTTCACGATGAGCTCCCTCCCTTGGTGATCCTCAGCTGGGCTACGGAGTTATCTTTTGTTTATTTCTGTCTACATCCTTTCTGACAGCAGTACATCCTGTATCATCTTTTGTATATTCTACTAGATTGCCTATTGACTTGTCACACTAGTTCATGGACATAGTAGGATTTTATTATCGGACTGTATATATATTGGATCACTATCATTTCGGCTGATTTTATTTAAATTAGTTAATTTTCTCCATTTTTATTTAAATGATCAAAGTCTAAAAATTTGTAAGTGTGGGGTTGGTATGTCAAATAAGGGTAACCTCACTAGTAAATGACTGTTGGCTTGCCTTACTCCGGTGTTGGGTGCCATCACGACCTGTGTCAGATTTTGGGTCGTGACCACATGGTATCAGAGCATTAGGTTCACGTAGGTCTCACAAGTAACGGGCAAACCTAATAGAGTCTCGCGGATCGATACAGAGATGTCTGTATTTATCTTCGGGAGGTTATAGGGTGCTAGGAAACCTCTCTTTATTCATGATCTATCATGCAATTGATGGTATACTAAATCTCATTCTTGTATTATCTCACAGATGGTGAGGACGCGTACTTCTGGTAGAGGTCGGGGGAGGGCACCGACCCGAGGTAGGGGACGAGGGTGTCCCAGTGCTATTCCAGTTGCACCACCAGCGAATCCTACTATAGAGGAGCAGAGGGAGGTTCCCCCAGCGGGTCCTACTCCCAGTGGAATTCATGACGGCTCCAGGCTTCCAGGAGGTCATGGGCCGTATGTTGAGATTTATGGATACTATGTCCCAGGCTGGTTTATTTCCAGCGGATCCTGCCTCATCTCAGGCAGGAGGGGGAGCCCAGACCCCTACTTCCCAGGCCGTAGGACAGACAACTGCACTTCATCATATCCCGGGTACACTGCCAAGACCACATGCGGACGGAGATCCATAGAAGTTATTGGACAGAGGGACTCGATTGCATCCTCCGGTCTTCGGGGGTGAGCGAGGCGAGGATGCCCAGGATTTCATTGATAGGTGCAGGGACCGAATGCACAACATGAGGATACTGGAGTCCCATGGAGTGGACTTCGCTACTTTCTAGTTAGAGGGCAGAGCTCGCAAATGGTGGCAGTCCTATATTCTCAGCAGGCCAGCAGGTTGTCCTCCTATCATTTGGGAGCAGTTCACTCAGATGTTTCTAGACAGATATATTCCACCCTCTGAGAGGGAAGAGCTACGGTATCAGTTTGAGCAGCTGGAGCAGGGGCAGCTGTCAGAGACAGATTATGAGGCTAGATTTTCAGAGTTGTCTTTCCATGCACTCATGATACTACCTTCCGATGCTGAGAGAGTGAGGATATTTATAGCCGGGTTGCATCCAGGCATTAGGACCAGCATGGCCCGAGAGGTGGAGATGGGGACTCCTTATCAGCTAGTAGTGGAGATTGCTCGTAGGATCGAGGGTTATCGATCAAGGGTTAGGGAGCAAGTACAACCGGATAAGAGAGTCAGATATTCCTGGGATTTCATAGGTGCCCCAGCTAGGGGTAGAGGTCAGTTTGGTAGGGGTCAGCGCAGCTGGCCCCCATATTCAGCACCACCACCACCTCCTCCTCGTAGTGTTCCAGTGAGGCCTTACTTTAGTGCTATGCCAGAGGGTTCTCACTGTCCCCCAGTTATACAGGGTTCTACTTCAGGACAGCAGGCCGTGCCTCTAGTGAGATGTTACAAGTGCGGGGATCTCGGCCATATCAGGAGGACTTGTCCCAGGTTTTGGGGAAAGGCACTGCAGCAGGGTTATCAGCCTTTGAGCCCAGCACCAGCAGTTCGGCCACCTAGAGGTGGGGGACAAGTCAACAGGGGTCATCCTAGAGGTGGAGGCCAGTCAGGGGGAGGTCAGGCAGTTCCTGTTCATTCTGGCAGGGCTCAGTATTCTGGTGCTCCAGCTAGATTCTATGCTTTTCTGGCGAGATCAGATGCAGCGGCCTCAGACGCCGTGATCACATGTATTATTACAGTATGTGGTAGAGAGGAATCAATGTTATTTGATCCAGGATCCACTTGTTCCTATGTTTTGGTCTTATTTGCTCATTTCCTGGCTGTCCCTCGTGAGTCCTTGGGTTCTCCTATATGTGTGTTGTTTGAGATTTTGCTGACGTACTTCCTTCGGATCTTTCGGGTATGCCTCCGGATCGTGATAATCATTTCTGCATTGATTTAGCTCCACACACCCAGCCTATATCCATTCCTCCATACCATATGGCTCCGAAAGAGTTGAAGGAGCAGCTTGAGGAATTATTAGCTAAGGGGTTCATCAGACCGAGTGTGTCACCGTGGGGTGCTCCAGTTCTATTTGTGAAGAAGAAGGATGGGTCTATGCAGATGTGTATTGATTACCACTATTTGAACAAGGTTACCATTAAGAACAAGTATCCCTTGCCACGCATCGATGATTTGTTTGACCAGTTGCAGGGTGCTCGTGTGTTTTCTAAGATTGATTTGAGATCGGGGTATCATAAGTTAAGGATTTGGGCTTCAAATCTTCCTAAGACTGCTTTTCGTACGAGATATGGCCATTATGAGTTTCTGGTGATGTCTTTTGGCTTGACTAATGCCCCAGCAGCATTCATGAACTTGATTAATAGGGTTTTCAGGCCGTATATTGATTCCTTTGTAATTGTCTTCATTGCTGACATTTTGATTTACTCACTTAGCCTGGGGGATCACGACCAACATTTGAGAGTTGTGCTCCAGACTTTGCGAGAACAGAAGCTATATGCTAAGTTCTCCAAGTGTGAGTTCTGGTTGGATTCCATGGCATTTTTTGGGCATGTGGTATCTGGAGAAGGAATCTAGGTTGATCCTCAGAAGATCGAGGCAGTTTAGAGTTGGTCGCGTCCTACTTCAGCTACAGAGATCAGGAGCTTTTTGGGCCTAGCAGGCTATTATCGCTAATTTGTGGAGGGATTCTCTTCTATTGCAACTCCATTGACTAGATTGACTTAGAAGAATTCCCCGTTCAGATGGTCCGACGAGTGTGAGGCGAGCTTTCAGAAGCTCAAGTCAGCATTGACCTCATCACTAGTTCTAGTATTGCCTTCCGGTTCTGGGATGTATATAGTATATTGTGATGCCTCGCACGTTGGCTTGGGGTGTGTGTTGATGCAGGAGGGGAGAGTTATTGCTTATGCTTCGCACCAGCTGAAGGTTCATGAGAAGAATTACACTGTGCACGATTTGGAGCTGGCGGCGATTGTTCATGTTCTTAAGATTTGGAGGCACTACTTGTATGGACTGTCTTGTGAGGTTTATACAGACCACCGTACCTTGCATTACTTGTTCAAGCAGAAGGATCTTAATTAGAGGCAGTGCAGATGGCTTGAGTTGTTGAAGGATTATGATATTACCATTCTTTATCACCCGGGAAAGGCAAATGTGGTAGCAGATGCTTTGAGCAGGAAGGCGGAGAGTATGGGTAGCTTGGCTTATATTGCAGCAGAGGAGAGACCTCTAGCCTTGGACATTCAGTCCTTGGTCAATCTCCTGGTGAGATTAGACCTTTCAGAGCATCGTCGAGTTTTAGCACATGTGTTCGCTCAGTCTTCGTTATTAAGGGAGATTAAGGCCCGGTAGTTCTATGATCCCTTCTTGGCAAAGCTTCGGGAGACAGTGGTTTAGGGTAGGTCCAAGGAGGTTAATATTTGGTGTTCTGAGACTTCAGGGCCGCTTATGTGCTCCCAATGTTGATAGCCTGAGGGAGAGGATTCTAGAAGAGGCACACAGTTCTCGGTATTCTGTTCACCCTGGTGCTACCAAGATGTATAGTGATTTGAAGCAGCATTTCTGGTGGAGGCGAATGAAGAAGGACATTGGAGTATGTGACTAGGTGTCTTAATTGCCAGCAGGTTAAGTATGAGCACCAGAGGCCAGGAATCCTACTTCAGCCGATGCCCATTCCTGAGTGGAAATGGGAGTACATCACCATGGACTTCGTGGGTTGGGTTGCCTTGGACTTTGCGGAAGGTTGACGCGGTTTGGGTCATTGTGGATAGATTGACCAAATCGGCACATTTCATTCCAGTGGCTACTACTTATACTTCTGAGAGGTTAGCCCAGATCTACATTCGGGAGATAGTCTGGTTGCATGGTGTGTCCGTGTCCATTATATCAGATCGAGGTTCTTAGTTCACCTCGCACTTCTAGAGAGAATTGCATAGTGAGATGGGCAACAATATATACCTCATCATAATATTTCACCCTCTGACCCATTGTTAGTCGGAGCGTACAGCTGAGGTATTGGAGGACATGCTCAGGGCATGTGTGATTGATTTTCAGAGGTCAGTGGGACCAGTCTTGCCTTTCTCCGAGTTTGCTTACAATAATAGTTATCAGTCCAGCATTGAGATGGCACCATTTGAGGCTTTGTGTGGTCGGCGATGTCGTTCTCCTATCGGGTGGTTTGAGTCTGCCGAGGCTAAATTATATAGCATCGAATCGGTGAGGGATGCCGTGGAGAAAGTGAAGTTGATTCAGGAGAGGCTCCGTACAGCACAGTCCAGACACAAGAGTTACGAGGGACAAAGGGTCCTGTTGAAAGTCTCGCCTATGAAGATTATTATGAGGTTTGGGAAGAAGGGCAAGTTGAGCCCGAGGTTTATAGGTCCATTCGAGGTGTTGAGGCGAGCTGGGGAGGTTGTTTATGAGCTGGCCTTGCCTCCCAGTTTATCAGGAGTTCATCCAGGTTTTCATGTATCCATGCTCCGGAGGTACCATGCCGACTTCTCTCACGTGGTTGATTTCAGCACTATTCAGTTGGATGAGAGGTTGGGCTACGAGGAGGACCCAATTGCTATTATTGATAAAAAGGAACGCCAGTTGAGGTCCAAGAGAGTTTCTGTCGTAAAGGTCCGGTGGAAGGGCCGGCCAGTTGAGAAGGCCACCTGGGAATGGAGGACATGCAGAGCAGATATCCACATTTATTCAGCACTTCAGGTATGATTCTAGACCCGTTCAAGGATGAATGTTTGTTTAAGAGGTGGAGAATGTAACGACCCGAGCGGTCATTTTGCGTTATCGGACCCTGTTCCCCTAAATGAAACTTCCTATAGCGGCTTATTATGAATTATCACTTGCGGGGGCTGGTGGTCCGGGATTCGGAGGTGTTTAGAATGCTACAGCAACAATTGGTTCCTTAAGGTTGGCATTTAAGGCCAAGTTTGACTTCGGTCAACACTCTGGGGAAACGACCTCGGAATCGAGTTTCATCGGTTCCCGTAGCTTCATGTGATGATTTTGGACCTGGGCGTATGTTTTGGGTGTTCCGAAGGCTCGAGCGAGTCCGTATTATGATTTGGGACTCGTTGGTATATTTGGACTAGGGCTCGGGTGGGCCTAGGTGCCTCCCTGGCACCTAACGGGGCTAAAAACCAGCTAAAATAGCTGTTGGTGCTCCTGTTCTGGTGTGACCGCATGTGTGGTTGCCCAGTCGCAGGTACGACCACCAGTGATCTGGCCAATCCTCGCAGGCGCGGACATAGTACCACAGAAGCAGAGCCGCATGTGCGGTCTCCATTCCGCAGGTGCGGGTCCAGGCACCCTAATCCATTTCCGCAGATGCGAGCCTCTGCTCGCAGGTGATAGACCGTAGGTTCGGTCCTCGAGCCGCAGGTGCAAAAGCACTGTCCGGACAGTGTGTTTTTATACACAGGACTTAACACATTTTTCTCATCTTTTTCTTCTTCCTTGGGGAGACTTCCACCATTGATGAGGGGCAAATGGCCTGGTCATTTAAGGTAAGTAAAATCTACTCTAATATAAGCTTCATACATGGATTATAAGCTCAATTGACTACCTAAAATTAGTGGAAAATCAAGAATTGAGTAGTGACCTAGGGCCTTCGATAATTTGAGAATTTACCCGTCAATTAGCTATGAAATTGAGTGAAAATCGTATATTTGTGATCCTTAGGATATGGGTGAGTGTTTCCTTCGAGAATTATTGGAATCCGAGCATGTGGGCCTGGGGTCATATTTTAGAATTTCTTCAAGAATGGTGAATTTACTAAATGAGGAGGAGAATTTCCATACTTGGAACATAAATTAATGAATTTGTATAACTTTTGGCTAGTTTCGAGTCCTGGGATGTAGAATTCGGAGTTTCGGGCGCGTTCTTGGTCCGGGAAGTGGATTTGACACGAGGTGAGTCTCCTTTCTAACCTTGTAATAGGGAATTGTCCCCATAGGTGATTATAAATGGTGGTTTTGTCCTTATTTGCGGGGGCTGTGTACGCACGAGTGACGAGAGTCTGTGCGCAGCTACTATTATGCCTTGTCGGGTAGTTTAGGACTCACAAGCATGCTTTATGTGTTGTATATGTGATCTTGTATATGGATTAAGTAGGCTAATGTCCTCGAATCTCACATGTGAAGGCCTAAGGGGTTATGATTGAAGTTGATATCTCTAAAATTCTCACACTGTTAGTATGTTCCCTGCTAAATTATCTGGAAATATCCTGCTAATCATGAATTGGATTTTATATGGGAACCCGAGTCGCATGGATGATTCGCGAGTGGGGTAGCCCTAATATTATATTAACCCAAGTCGCACGTTCGATTTGAGAACGAGGGTGGTCTTGGTATTATATTAGCCATGTCGAATGCTCGATCCGCGAGCGCGGCAGATAGATGCATCTATGGTTCGAGTTGTTCGACCCTCGGTAGTGCACATTTACTTTTCACGTCATAATGACCATACATTTATAGATTATTATATGTTTTGGTAATTTGTGAGAAGACCTGTAATTGCAATTGTTGTTTGCATGAAAAGAAAGAAGGATAAATAACTTGTATGCCATGGAAAAAGGATGGCGTGAGGATGCTAGTGATTGTTATTTGATTCTCATTTCCTTATTACTTTTCAGTACTGCTATTACTGGTTAGCCTTTACTCATTACACATTGTCTGACCCTAGTAATTATCACGTTGATCTCTCGTCACTACTTCTTCGAGGTTAGGCGGGATACTCACTAGGTACATATCTGTTTATGTACTCATACTACGCTTCTGTACTTAATTGTACAGGTTTTGAGGCTGGTGCATCACGTTATCCGACCGGAGCTTGATATATATATTCTGGACTTGACTCCACGGTGAGCTGCCTCCCTTGGCGATCCTCAGCTGGGCTACGGAGTTATCTTTTTTTTATTTCTATCTACATCCTTTCTGACAGCAGTACAACATGTATCATCTTTTGTATATTCTACTAGATTACCTATTGACTTGTGATACTAGTTCCTCAAGTTAACTCTAACTTGATCAATACGTACCTATTACAATTGCTTCTATGAAAGGTGAAAGATACAATATTAAAAAATCCTACTACAATCAACTAAACTCAATAAATAATCAGATGGATCTGGTTCTTCTAGTTGAATTGTAGCCTTTGTATCGCACAATGATTCTGCTAGCAAAACTTAACTCTGGAAAATTTGCTTTCAGACTTTGATTCACTTTAGCTTTGTGCATCTTCGATTTTAGCAGAGATAGATTAAGTATTTATAGAGCCAGTCATTGAGCTTGTCTTCCAATTCCAGTTCAACTCTACCTCGGTTAACAAATTCGAACAAAACTCAACTTCCTTTCTTTTGTTACTTCCCTTGATGAATTCGACTTCAATTAATCAGATCAGTTTGCAACCTTTTCGCATTAGGAGACAATCTTTTGGTACATTGATATTTCATATTCAAAACATCTCCTAAGAATATATGGGTCATGTGCCAGCTCGTCAGTTCACGATGTGTGCTCTGATGGACCTGGTTCAACTGGTCAGCCTTTTGTCAATCTTCAAAACTATGCAGTGACATGGGTCAACAAATTCCCCCTTTTTGATGGTGAAAAAATTTGTGCTTAATCCTGTATACACTTCAAAGAACTTTGTATGGTTTTGAGAAATAATCATAGAGAATCTAGGTTCATTAGGTTATAAATATCACATATTTATATTTTTAAGTTCAACATTATCTTCCCCCTTTTGGCATCATCAAAAATTTTGCAAAATGATATACTTACTAGTTTTATTAATTATTACTCATGGCCATTGAGACAACTGCAGGTGCAAATCATGATTAATCAACAGAAGAAAACAATAAATGTTACCATTCTTTATCACCCGGGAAAGGCAAATGTGGTAGCAGATGCTTTGAGCAGGAAGGCGGAGAGTATGGGTAGCTTGGCTTATATTGCAGCAGAGGAGAGACCTCTATCCTTGGACAATAAGTCCTTGGCCAATCTCCTGGTGAGATTAGACCTTTCTGAGCATCGTCAAGTTTTAGCACATGTGGTCGCTCAGTCTTCGTTATTAAGGGAGATTAAGGCCCGACAGTTCTATGATCCGTGCTTGGCAGAGCTTCGGGAGACAGTGGTTCAGGGTACGGCCAAGGAGGTTAATATTAGCAAGGATGGTGTTCTGAGACTTCAGGGCCGCTTATGTGCTCCCAATGTTGATGGCCTGAGGGAGAGGATTCTAGAAGAAGCACATAGTTCTCGGTATTCTGTTCGCCCTGGTGCTACGAAGATGTATTGTGAATTGAAGCAACATTTCTGGTGGAGGTTAATGAAGAAGGAAATTGTGGAGTATGTGACTAGGTGTCTTAATTTCCAGCAGGTTAAGTATGAGCACCAGAGGCCAGGAATCCTACTTCAGCCGATGCCCATTCTTGAGTGAAAATGGGAGCGCATCACCATGGAATTCGTGGTTGGGTTGCCTTGGACTTTGCAAAAGGTTGACGCGGTTTGGGTCATTGTGGATAGATTGACCAAATCGGCGCATTTTATTCTAGTGGCTACTACTTATAATTCTGAGCGGTTAGCCGAGATGTACATTCGAGAGATAGTCCAGTTGCATGGTGTGTCGATGTCCATTATATCAGATCGAGGTCCTCAGCTCACCTCTCACTTCTAGAGAGCATTGCATAGTGATATGGGAAACCAGATATACCTCAGAACAATATTTCACCCTCAGACCGATTGTCAGTCGGAGCGTACATTTGAGATATTGGAGGACATGCTCAGGGCATGTGTGATTAATTTCAGAGGTCAGTGGGACCGGTTATTGCCTTTGGCCGAGTTTGTTTACAATAATAGTTATCAGTCCAGCATTGAGATGGCACCATTTGAGGCTTTGTGTGGTCGGCGATACCGTTCTCCTATCGGGTGGTTTGAGTCTGGAGAGGCTAAGTTATATGGCATCGACCTGGTGAGGGATGCCTTGGAGAAAGTGAAGTTCATTCAGGAGAAGCTCCGTACAGCACAGTCCAGACAGAAGAGTTACGCGGATCAGAGGGCGCGTATAATTTATGGAGAGAGAAAGGGTCATATTGAAAGTCTCGCCTATGAAGGTTATTATGAGGTTTGGGAAGAAGGGCAAGTTGAGCCCGAGGTTTATAGGTCCATTCGAGGTGTTGAGGTGAGTTGGGGAGGTTGTTTATGAGCTGGCCTTGCCTCCCAGTTTATCAAGAGTTCATCCAGTTTTTCATGTATCCATGATCCGGAGGTACCACACCGACTTCTCTCACGTGGTTGATTTCAGCACTATTCAGTTGGATGAGAGGTTGGGCTACGAGGAGGACCCAATTGCTATTATTGGTAGGCAGGACCGCCAGTTGAGGTCCGAGAGAGTTTCTGTCGTAAAGGTCCAGTGGAAGGGCCGGCCAGTTGAGAAGGCGACCTGGGAATGGAGGACAGGCGGAGCAGATATCCACACTTATTCAGCACTTCAGGTATGATTCTAGACCCGTTCGAGGATGAACGTTTGTTTAAGAGGTAGAGAATGTAATGACCCGAACGGTCGTTTTGCGTTATCGGACCCTGTTCCCATAAATGAAACTTCCCATAGCGGCTTATTATGATTTATCACTTGCGGGGGCTGGTGGTCCGGGATTCGAAGGTGTTTAGAATGCTACAGGAACAATTGGTTCCTTAAGATTGGCATTTAAGGCCAAGTTTGACTTCGGTCAACACTCTAGGGAAAGGACCTCAGAATCAAGTTTCGTCGGTTCTGGTAGCTTCGTGTGATGATTTTGGACCTGGGTGTTTGTTTTGGGTGTTCCGAAGGCTCGAGCGAGTCCGTATTATGATTTGGGACTCGTTGGTATATTTGAACTAGACTTCGGGTGGGCCTAGGTGCCTCCCAGGCACCTAACGGGGCTAAAAACCAGCTAAAATAGCTGTTGGTGCACCTGTTCTGGTGTGAATGCAGATGCAGTTGCCCAGTCGCAGGTGCAGGACCGCTCCTACGGTCCCCAGCCTGCGCAGGTGCGACCCCTAGTGGTCTGGCCAATCCTCACAGGCGCGGACATAGTTCCACAGAAGCAGAGCCGCAGGTGCGGTCTCCACTCCGCAGGTGCGGGTCCAGGCTCCCTAATCCATTTCCGCAAGTGCGAGCCTCTGCTCGCAGGTGAGAGACTGTAGGTTCGGTCCTCGAGCCGGAGGTGCGAAAGAACTGTCCGGACAGTGTGTTTTTATACACAGGACTTAACACATTTTTCTCATCTTCTTCTTCTTCGTTGGGGAGACTTCCACCATTGTTGAGGGGCAAACGACCTGGTCATTTAAGGTAAGTAAAATCTACTCTAATATAAGATTCATGCATGGATTATAAGCTAAATTGACTACCTCAAATTAGTGGAAAATCAATAATTGAGTAGTGACCTAGGGCCTTCGATAATTTGAGAATTTACCCGTCAATTAGCTATGAACTTGAATGAAAATCGTATATTTGTGATCCTTAGGACATGGGTGAGTGTTTCCTTCTAGAATTATTGGAATCCGATCATATGGGCCCGGGGTTGGATTTTAGAATTTCTTCAAGAATGGTGAATTTACTAAATGAGTAGGAGAATTTCCATACTTTGAGCATAAATTAATGAATTTGTATAACTTTTGGCTAGTTTCGAGTCCTGGGGTGTAGAGTTCGGAGTTCGGGCGCGTTCTTGGTCCGGGAAGTGGATTCGACACGAGGTGAGTCTCCTTTCTAATCTTGTAAGAGGGAATTGTCCCCATATGTTATTATAAATAGTGGTTTTGTCCTTATTTGCGGGGGATGCATACGCACGGAGTGACGAGAGTCCGTGCGCAGCTACTATTATGCCTTGTCGGGTAGTTTAGGACTCACAAGCATGCTTTGTGTGTTGTATCTGTGATCTTGTATATGGATTAAGTAGCCTAATTTCCTTGAATCTCACACGTGAAGGCCTAAGGGGTTATGATTGAAGTTGATATCTCTAAACTTCTCACATTGTTAGTATGTTCCCTGCTAAATTATCTGGAAATCTCTTGCTAATCATGAACTGGATTTTATATGGCAACCCGAGTCGCATGGATGATTCGCGAGTGGGGAATCCCTAATATTATATAAACCCAAGTCTCAAGTTTGATTCGCGAGCGAGGGTGGTCTTGATATTATATTAGTCGTGTCAAATGTTCGATCCGCGAGCGGGGCATATAGATGCATCTATGGTTCGGGCCGTTCGACCCTCGACAGTGCACATTTACTTTTCACGTTGTAATTACCATACGTTTATAGCCTGTTATATGTTTTGGTAATTTGTGAGAAGCCCTGCAATTGCAATTGTTGTTTGCATGAAAAGAAATAAGGATGAATAACTTGTATGCCATGGAAAAAGGATGGCGTGAGGATGCTAGTGATTGTTATTTGATGCTCATTTCCTTATTACTTTTCAGTACAGCTATTACTCGTTAGCCTTTACTCATTACACATTGTCTGACCCTAGTAATTATCACGTCGACCTCTCGTCACTACTTCTTCGAGGTTAGGCGGGATACTCACTAGGTACATATCTGTTTAGGTACTCATACTATGCTTCTGTACTTAATTGTACAGGTTTTGAGGCTGGTGCATCTCGTTATCCGACCGGAGCTTGATATATATATTCTGGACCTAACTCCACGGTGAGCTGCCTCCCTTGGCGATCCTCAGGTGGGCTACGGAGTTATCTTTTGTTTGTTTCTGTCTACATCCTTTCTGACAGCAGTACAACATGTATTATCTTTTGTATATTCTACTAGATTGCCTATTGACTTGTGACACTAGTTCCTTAAGTTAAATCTAACTTGATCAATACGTACCTATTACAATTTCTTCTATGAAAGGTGAAAGATACAATATTAAAAAATCCTACTACAATCAACTAGACTCAATAAATAATCAGATGGAACTAGTTCTTCTAGTTGAATTGTAGCCTTTGTATCGCACAATGATTCTACTAGCAAAACTTAACTCTGGAAATTTTTCTTTCAGACTTTGATTCACTTTAGATTTGTGCATCTTCGATTTCACAGAAATAGATCAAGTATTTATAGAGCCAGTCATTGAGCTTGTCTTCCAATTTAAGTTCATCTCTACCTGGGTGAACCAATTCGAACCAAACTCAACTTCCTTTCTTTTGTTACATTCCTTGCTAAATTCGACTTCAATTAATCAGATCAGTTTGCAACCTTTTTGCATTAGGAGACAATCTCTTGGTACATTGATATTTCATATTCAAAATATCTCCTAAGCATATACGGGTCATGTGCCAGCTTGTCAGTTCACGATGTGTGCTCTGATGGACCTGGTTCAACTGGTCAGCCTTTTGTCAATCTTCAAAACTATGCGGTGACATGGGTCAACAAATTCCCCCTTTCTGATGATGATAAACTTTGTGCTTAATCCTGTGTACACTTCAAAGAACTTTGTATGGTTTTGAGCAATAATCATAGAGAATCCAGGTTCATTAGGTTATAAATATCACATATTTATTTTTTTAAGTTCAGCACTATCTTCCCCCTTTTGGCATCATCGAAAATTTTGCAAAATGATATACTTACTAGTTTTATTAATTATTACTCATAGCCATTGAGGCAACTGCAGGTGCAAAGCATGATTAATCAACAAAAGAAACAAATAAATGTTAGGTAACTCAGAAATTGAGACAAGCCAATAACTAAAAGCAAACTTCATTGATAATGAACGATAATCAACCACAGACAGAAAAACAAAAACAACCAACCATGAGCAAGAAAAAAAAGAATTGGAACTAATAACTGGTCTTAAGATGGTTTAAGGAAGCTCTAAGAAACCTAAGGATGTGATGGTGCAGTGAAGGTTGTGGACTTGGATTGTAGGAGAGACAACATCTGCTGAAGAACACCTTCATTCTTTTCTTTATCCTTTGTTAATTTAGCTCTAAGAGCATCCCACTCTTCTTTAACCTCAATCACACGAGACTTTAAGTGAAGGATCTCCATATCCTTAATCTCGTTTTCTTGCACCAAAGTTCTAACTTTACTGTTGATTGGTTGCTTCCTAGATGAACCAGGTTCATCCACAGGAACATTGACATTGTAGTCACATGTAAGCAAAGTTTCCTTCCAAGAATAATCTTTGGTCGTAGCCATCTCAGCCTTCTTTGCTGGAACCCCAAAATGTGCAAGCACTGCTGTCAGCATGAAGCCATAAGGAATTGCGTGTGCCTTGGTTCCGTTCACCACTCTGTCAAGAAGTTGGACTATAAAAGCTGGACAATTAATTTGCTTCCCCCTGAACAAGCATTCCATCAATGTAAGATCCATATAATTTGCCATATGCCTTCTTTCTTGTCTAGACAGTAGGAACTTAATGATGAACTCAAAGAGTAGCTTGTGCTCAGGCTTCATCTCGCTCTTGTAAACCGGCCTGGGTTCAATCTCCTTCTCACTATCACTAAAGAACCTGGTGATGTCGATTGCTGAGGCCATCCCATCTAGACAAGGCCATCTCTACTTGTATAGTCCTCATAGCCCTCAGCTAGTATGTTAAGAATAACACTCAGTTCTTTGACATCAAAGAAAACCTCAATTCCTTTGACCATAGACGTGACCGTGCCTTCCTTGACACTTGAATTCCCCATAAACTCTACCAACTCTGCTCTTGCCAGCCTACTTTCCATGCGAAGGACCAGGTCCTTCCAGCCTTGTACCTCCAGAGTCTCCATAAGATACTGCATACTAGGCTCCTCTAAATCCTTCACCAGCTTGACCTTTAGCATTGTTCTTTTTCCAAACATGGTAACCCTGTCAGTCACCCCTCCAATTTCCTTCTCCTCTTCTCCACTCCAGTCTGCATCATCATCATAAACAACTTTCACTTTCTTTGGCTTGGCTCTGGTCTTCTTAACAGATTTTGTTTGTGCGACAGACATCCTAGCTGACTTCTTTGAAGAAGCCTTAGCCTTTGTGGGTTTTGGTGTCTCAGCCACACCTGGAGCAGGTTGCTCCTCCTGTTGGACCAGGTCCAACCAGTTTCTTCAATTTCAATAGCCTCAACTGGCTCTCCAACTTTTGCTTTTCCTTTTGCTGCTCTATTCTTCTTGCTCTCCTTCAGAGCCTTTTCTAATTTTTCTTCTTCTTCTCTCACAGTGCTACGAGTAGCTCTAACTTTTGGAACAGAAACACTAGCAACTTCAGAAATTTTCCTTTTCTTTGAAGGAACTTGAGTTGCCTTCTTGGGTTTCTGACTCCTTCTTCTCTTGGGGTTATAAGACTCCCCCAGTTTTATCAACCTTTCCGCCAATGTTTCTTCCCCCGATGAACCAGGTTCATTTTATAGATTTGTTCATATTTGCAAGACCTGCTACAGTATCCTCTACTATGCTTCCCCCTAAATTAGTGACTTATTCTCCCATAGTTTCAGGAATGGGACCATAGATAGCCAACGTGGTGCCATCCTCCCTAGATCCCCTCACATCTTCTTCTACCTCTCTCTTAAGAATTATTTCTTTTCTCCCATCCTTATTTCTTCCAGATATTTTGACATCAATAACAGACCCTACCAACATGAATCTTTTATCAGCAGAAGTAAATTCAGAGTCTACTTCAAGATTACCCTTTTCAGAACTGGTTGAACCAGGTGCTTCTTCCTCATTAGCTGATTTAAATGATTTACTGGATGAATCTGACTTAGTACTTTTGTCTGATTTGATAAGATCCTCCAAGAATTTTCCCCTAGCCCCAGAAGCAACAGATTTCTGGGCAAGAACTTTAAGTTGACAATTCTTGGGGGCAGGATTCAAGAACGGGTGTATTTTCAGGGGATGATGGAATTTCTGGTGATTCGGAGCTGTAAACAGATGGATAAATTGGATATAGATTCATAATTTCCTCCATCTTAATCACGATTAGGTGAGGAATTAGATGAGGAAGCTGGTGGAGGTGAAGGCATATTTTTTTTGTTGAGAGGAAAGGACGAGTTTTTGCAGGTTTTGGGTAGTGTATTATGAGTTAACCTTGGTTGAAGGAAGATTTATGAAGAGAAGGGTAATGATTACCTTTTATAACATATGGCCATTAATTTTAAAACGAATAAAAAATTAATTCAAGTGGAAGTCTAATAGTTATAGGAGTGTCATTGATTTGACGGTTGAGAGTCTCATATTTCTAGGCTAATTGAGTGTTGATGTGACTCCTTGGAACGGGTTCATTTATGGATTAGTACAGAGAATTAGTAATGAACCAAATATAGATAGAATCCTGCTCATGTGTGACTGTAATTGAATTACTATATGGAGAAGAGTACGTACCTCATCATTCAGATGAATCATCATAGATGAACCAGGTTCATCCTGTTTGAAATCTTTAAATTGCCTCAATTTACAAAGATAGATAAACATTATTAGTATCCAGGGAATCATATTAATACATGGCACAAGAGTATGGCAATAAAGACATGATGTTGAGCAATTATTAATCTGATTAAGTACCTAATTAAAATTTTCTAGCCAAAGAAAAGTTCAAATTTTTTTTGCCAATCAGGTGATCTTAATCATCCCTAATTCCAGCTTGTTTCTCTCAAAATTCTCCCTAATAAGTGCTTTAGTGAATATATCACCAATTTGATGATCACTAACACAAATTTTGATTGAGATCATTCCTTTTGCATAGTTATCCCCTAGGAAATAGTGTCTAACATCTATGTGCTTAGTCCTTTTGTGATGAATCGTGTTCTTCGTCATACTAATAGCACTAGTGTTATCACAAAATATAGGAATGCATCCCACATCAATACCAAAGTCCATGAGTTGTTGTTTGATCCATAACAAATGGGCACAACATGAGGCTGCAACCACATATTCAGCCTCAGCAGTAGACAAGTCTACTGAATTTTGTTTCTTGGTAGCCCAAGACACAAGACATGAACCCAAAAAGTGAGGCATACCTGAAGTACTTTTCCTGTCAACCAGGAATCCTGCATAATCGGCATCAACATATCCTACAAGGTCAAAATTACTACATTTAGGATACCAAAGGTATAAATCAGTGGTGCCTTTCAAATATCTCAAAATTCTCTTTACTGCAGTGAGGTGGGACTCTTTTGGATTTGCCTGAAACCTAGCACATAATCCCACACTGAACACAATATTAGGCTGCTGGCAGTGAGATACAATAGAGACCCAATCATCCCTCTATATAGCTTCTGATCAACGGATGAACCAGGTTCGTCCATATCCAATTTTGTAGATGTGGCTATGGGAGTGTCTATTTCTTTTGAGTCCTCCATTTTAAACTTCTTGAGAAATTCTTTCACATACTTTTGTTGGCTGATCATTGTTCCATTTGGGTTTTGCTTAATTTGCAAGCATAAGAAAAAGTTTAGCTCACCCATCATGCTCATATCAAACTCACTTCCCATTAGCATAGCAAATTCCTTGCTTAATTTCTTAGAAGTCACTCCAAATATGATATTATCCACATATATTTGCACAACCCGAAGATCCTTACCTTTTTCCCTTAAGAACAAGGTACTGTCAATTTTGTCTCGTTTTGTACCCATGTTCTAGCAGAAATTTTGATAATCTTTCGTACCATGATCTTGGTGCCTGTTTGAGACCATATAGAGCCTTGTCGAGTTTGTATACGTGGTCAGGTGATTCCTTGCTTTCAAAGCCTGGAGGCTGCTTGACAAATACATCTTCCTTCAGATAGCCATTTAGAAAGGCAGTCTTAACATCCATCTGATGAAGAGTGAATTCCATGTGTGCAGCAAATGCTATAAGAAGTCTGATTGACTCTAGTCTATCCACAGGGGCAAATGTCTCATCATAGTCAATTCCTTCTTCTTGACTATATCCTTGAACAACTAATCTTTCCTTATTCCTTGTAACAGTTCCATCCTTATCGAGCTTGTTCCTGAAGACCCACTTGGTGCCAATTACAGATCTATCCAATGGCCTGGGTACCAAGTGCCATACTTGACTTCTTTCAAACTGATCCAGCTCTTCTTGCATGACATTTACCCAATCATCATCTTGTAGGGCTTCCCCAATGTTCTTTGGTTCGATCATGGATAGAAAGGCATCAAATGCACACAGATTTTTCAAGGATGATCTTGTCTTGATTCCAGATGCCAAATCCGTTATGATGTTCTCAAGAAGGTGAGAACTCTGATATTTGTGTGGCTTAAGTACCATTTGTTCATTCCTAGATGATTCCATGATGTCTTGTTGGTGTAGAGCAGGATCAGGGCCAGGTTGCATATGTTGAGTTCCCCCTGTCATGATGCTTAGGGTAGTTGAACCTGGTCCATCAACTGCTCCACCTTTCATGATTGCTTAAGTGTGATCACTGCTTCTGACCAGTCCAAGCTCCTTATCTTCAGGTTCTTGTCTCTCAGCAAGAATGTTAGTTTCATCAAAGAAAACATGTATACTTTCTTCTACACACATAGTTCTTTTATTATACACTTTATAAGCTTTACTATGTGATGGATATCCCAAGAATACTCCCTCATCACTTCTGGGGTCAAATTTTCCTAGGGAATCTTTGCCATTATTGTGTACAAAACACTTGCATCCAAAATCCCTAAAGTCGGATATGTTGGGCTTTCTCCCATTAAGTAATTCATAGGGAGTTTTCTCTACTAGAGGTATAGTCATGCATCTATTAATTATGTAGCAAGTAGTGTTTATTGCTTCAGCCTAGAAGCTGTGAGGTAGTTTGCTAGATAGGAGCATGGTTCTTGCCACGTCTTCAAGAGTTCTATTTTTCCTTTCAACAACCCCATTTTGTTGTGGGGTTATAGGAGCAGAAAGTTATGATTAACACCATGTTCATCACAGAACTCAGCAAACTTAATATTCTCAAATTTAGTACCATGGTCAGATCTTATTGATTCCAGTTGATGTCCCAATTGATTTTGAGTTTTCTTAACAAATGAGGTGAACATATCAAATGCTTCATCCTTAGATGACAGGAATAAGGTCCAAGTGAACCTTGAAAAATCAAGAACTAGCACCATCACATATCTCTTATCACATTTACTTAAAGTTCTCATAGGACCGCATAGATCCATATGAACCAGTTCCAACGTCCTGGTGGTACTGACCATTTTCTTACTTTTGAAAGAGGACCTTACATGCTTCCCCCTGACACATGCCTCACAAACTTTGTCTTCCGTGAACTTAATGTTAGGAAGTCCTACCACTAAGTCCTTAGAGACTAGTTTGTTAAGCTGAGTTAGACTTGCATGACCAAGTCGTTTGTGCCACAGGAGGGGATCACTGTCCAACACACTTAGACAAGTGAGTTCATTTTCAGACAGTGTGGACAAATCTATGACATAGATGTTATTCATTATTTTTCCCTGCAAAACAATCTTGTCAGTAAGCAAGTTAATCACAAAACATTTTGTGGAAGTAAAAGCAACCAGGTTACCTTTGTCACATAGTTGTGATACACTTACTAGACTATATTTCAAGTCATCTATTAGATACACGTGTTCAATAGATCGTGTATCATCCTTACCTACCTTACCAACCCCAATAATTTCACTTTTCTTTCCGTTTTCAAAGGAGAAATTCCCTCATTTGAGACTTTCAAGTGAAAGGAACTGTTCCATCTTCCAAGTCATATGATTTGAGCAGCCACTATCCAAGTACCAAATCTGGTTGCCTCCCCTCACTTGAACCTACAAAAGGAATCAAAGGTTAGTATTAAGAACCCAACTAGTTTGGGTCCTTTTCTATGAGAGAATTGATGAATCAAATTTTTCCTGGCCCAATTTGGCAGCCAGTTTTTCCCTTTTACAAACCTCTCATTTTTTCGATTGGCCTACTCTTTTGCAGTACACTCATATTTGAAGTGTCCAGTCTTACCACAATGGATGCAGATTTTATTCTCAGGAATAGTGAGATACTTATTTTTGGGATCCCACTTGGGAAATTGACTTCCAAAGCCAATCCCTCTCCTGTTGCTACTATGATTCTCTTGAAGCATATCAGGGCGTCAGAGGATTTATTCCATTTACATGTTCGATCTATTCATGTTTGACTTTGCCAAGTTGTTCATTAAGAGTTCTTATTTGCTCATACTTGGCATACATCTTATCTTTTAATTTTCCTATGTTTTCTTCTAACATGATATGATAATGATCAACAACCTTATTACTTTATCCTAGCTTTAGCTCTAGGTTTTCAGATTTTAGTTCTAGAATTTCAGTTTCAAGAGGATGAACCTAGTTCAATAAGTCAGTGTTTTTCTTTTCAGATTCACTGACTCTGATTTCTAGGTTTATGCTTTTTACTTTTAGCATTGCACATTCTTTAGATAGTTGATCCTTCTCGTTGGTTGTTTCCTTAGAATCATCTATGAAATCAAGTAGCAACTCAGAGAGTTTTTCCTTAGATAGGAACTTTACTTTGTTTTTAAGATGAGAGATACTTACCTCTAGTTCTTCATTTGATTCCTTGTTAGATTCCCCAATTTCCATGAGCGCCTGATCTTCAGTCTCCCCATCTTCTGCTTCATCTGAACTTTCCCCCCAAGCAACAACCATAGCCTTTGTTGTGTTTGTCTTGGGTTAAACCTGTTCCTTCCTCCTGTTCCTTCTCTCATATCTTTCCTTTTTCCTCTTTACTTCCCACTGAGGACAGTTTTTAATGAGATGGTCAGTCTTACCACATTTATAGCATCCCTCGTTGGTTGGTCTTTCTGGAGCCTTTGCTTTGTTGTAGTTTCCTCCTCTAGAGATACATTTCTTCCTCATGAGAAAGTTTCTGAATTCTTTGGTGATCATGGTCATCTCATCATCTTCCAGATCTGCTTCCTCAGTGATTCTTAGGGCGAGAATCCTCTCCTTCTTTGGAGCATCCATCTTCATTGTCTGCCTTCTCACTTCATAGGTAGTGAGGTTTCCAATTAGCTCATCCAATCTGAGGGTTGCCATATTTTTAGATTCCTAGATAGCAGTGATTTTGCTTTCCCAAGAAATAGGCAAGACCCTTGTTGGGATCTTCTCAACCTTGTCCTCTTCAAGAATGATTCTTCCAAGAGGCTTCAGTCAAGGTTGTGAACCTCGTGTACATCTCTTGAATAGTCTCTCCTTCTTTCATAGTGAAGTTTTCATACTGAGAGTATAGTAGAGTACCTCTTGAATTTTTTACTTGTGGTGTTCCTTCATGGGCTACTTGCAAGGAGTCACAAATCTCTTTGGCAGTGGTGCAACTTTGGATTCTGATGTACTCGTTTGGACCTAGTCCACATACTAGCCACTTTTTGTCCTTTGCATTCTTCTCCCATTTCTTTAGATCCTCCGCAGTGCAATCAGCTCTTGTCTTTGGTATATCTATACCTTCAGCAGTCTTTATTATGGTGGCTAGAGGACCATCAGTGACTATGTCCCAGAGTTCATAGTCTTCTCCAATTAGGTGATCCTTCATCCTATTTTTCCACCATGAGTAGTACTGGCCATTGAAGAGTGGTGGCCTTGCAGTTGATTGACCTTCCCAATTTCCAGGTGGTGCACTCATCTTGATCTTCTCCAAGGTGTTAGCCTTTTAAGGATAACCTGCTCTGATACCAATTGATGTTTTAAACTTCAATACCACACAAGAAGATATGTTACTTTGTGTGGTACGCAATTTTCGAGTGCTGTCTCAGTAGAAGAACCTGGTTATTCTTGGTGTTCCAACTACTACTGTTGCGGAATAATAAAAAAAAAGGAAAGTAAAAACACAGAGATTTTTATGTGGAAAACACCTGGCTCAAAAGGTGAAAAAATCACGACCTACTCCTCGGTAGGATTTTCTCAACTCTTCACTAAAAACTCTGAGCCAAACGGACTTACAAAATAAACTATATTGTAATCCTAAGGATTAACTCTCACCCTTTGTAGTAACTAGCCCCTAGCTAATTTCTACACACCTCAAGTTAACTCTAACTTGATCAATACGTACCTATTACAATTGCTTTTATGAAAACTGAAAGATACAATATTAAAAACTCCTACTACAATCAACTAGACTCAATAAATAATCAGATGGAACTGGTTGTTCTAGTTGAATTGTAGCCTTTGTATCGCACAATGATTCTGCTAGCAAAAATTAACTCTGGAAGTTTTGCTTTCAGACTTTGATTCACTTCAGCTTTGTGCATCTTCGATTTCAGCAGAAATAGATCAAGTATTTATAGAGCCAGTCATTGAGCTTGTCTTCCAGTTCCAGTTCAACTCTACCTGAGTGAACCAATTCAAACCAAACTCAACTTCCTTTCGTTTGTTACTTTCCTTGCTGAATTCGACTTCAATTAATCAGATCAGTTTGCAACCTTTTCGCATTAGGAGACAATCTCTTGGTACATTGATATTTCATATTCAAAACATATCCTAAGCATATACGGTTTATGTTCTAGCTCGTCAGTTCACGATGTGTGCTCTGATGGACCTGGTTTAACTGGTCAGCCTTTTGTCAATCTTCAAAACTATGTAGTGACATGGGTCAACACTGACTCCGATGTTGGGCTCCATCACGACCTGTGTCGTATTTTGGGTCGTGACAGGAAGCGTCTTGTTGAATAACCTTTAAAGGTCATTCTTTCGTTGTCCATTCTATTATTTCCAGAACGTGATCTCTGAAATTCTCATGGTGCCGACTATTATAACATCCTTCGGTCCCTAAATCATGTTCGATTTTTTTTTCTTGTTTACTAGTCCATACTAGCTTCTATTACTCTTATTAGAGGTCTAACTTAGCCTTCTAGTAATCATGTTGGAGTCTTCAAATCATTTCTCGAAATAAGGATATGACTTTATGACTTATACTCTTTATTGTCTCAAGGCCTGTCAGTTGTTGTCTTTTACTTCACTTGACTATAGACTTTGTTATCATGTCAAATTTTGAATTACCGTTATCACCAATTTATCACATTTTACTCATTATACTTCATTTACTCTCTTCTTATTCTCCTGCTAATATCTCTATCTATTACCTTATTTTGAAAACTTCAACAAAACGTTCTTTTGCTTTTAGCTCCCCTTGCTCCATCTACTGGCTCTTCGGGTTTCCTAACGTTCTCTCTTGACTAGGGACGAGAGCCATACTAAGGTAAATATTTATCGCTTCTAGGATTCCACTACATGTCTTCTGAAATTTTTGAACATTTTAGTATTCATATCTGACTATTCTATTTTAGAGTGCACCATCGGGGTGTCTCACAAGGAGATATATTACCACGTTTGTAGTATTCTTCAAAACATTTAGCTAATAATAACAATCCATCCACCATTTTGGGTTACTCTAACCCCAGTTAGATCCTGATGTCCCATCTTTCTCTTAAACAATAAATGTTAGTTCCCATAAGGCATAACTGAGATGGGTGTGATCAATTGTACATACCTCTCTTACTGTTGAAGGTAATAAAGAATTCTTATATTTCTCTGCATGAATTGTAAATATTGATAATCTCCACTAATTGGGTACCTCATACCCCCTTCACCTTGCTTCAATTAATTGTTGAAAGTTGTATCTACCTTCTGATTCTTTTATTTCTTTTTACCATATGGGTGGATAGATATTCATACCTTAGGGTTCCTTATAAAGAATCTTACACGTCTTAGTACACACATGATCTGCTGAAGACCTCACATTTACTCATCGTAAGCATGATTGCAAAATCGAGTTCTTCTGACTCAACTTTTCTACAAACACATTCAATCTTTTATCAACTATTTTTCTAGATGTAGGTATCGTTGTATAACAAATAAAATAAAAGTTAGGAGTTTGAATCTTACAACTGAGCTCTACCACACGATCTAGTGTAAGAATGAAGAATGGAAGTCTTAAATGCCTTGTAGTCTCCTGCTTATAAGTGTGGTGCACAACACACCCATAAACAAGACTGTACTAGACACGACTTGTAGATTCCCTAGGATAGAAATGCTATGATACCAATTTTTTCATGCCCCAAACCTGAAGAGGCGTGGCCGGCACCCGGTGCCATACTCGGCCCGAGTGTACCCCTCTGTAACAATGAACTCTAGAGGGGTAACCCTCAACTTAGGCCGATGAGGCCATATTCTGAATCGTCTAAAAATAACATCTACAAACAGAAATACCAAACTAAACATGTACATAGGGCTGGTAAAGCCACAATACTGATATTAAAAAAATATACATACTCGTCTACAAGCCTATAAGGATAACTGAATTGTATCATGGTCGGGAAAGGGCCTCGACCTACCCATTAAACCTGTATATACAAAATGGACTCCAAGGTATAGACCTGGTAACTCTGAGGAAGTGGAGCTTACCAACCAAGCTGATGTTTGACTTTGTCTACTGGGAAGTTCTATCCACCTATCTATCAGGACCTGCATGCATGAAATGCAGCGTCCCCAGCAGAAGGGACGTCAGTACAAAATAATGTATCAAGTATGTAAGGCAACAAAATAACTGAAAGCTGAAACTGAACTAATAATATGATAATTGAAAGTAGCCGGGAGTCAAATATAATTTAAGATATGCTTACCTGTTGATACTGACTCACCTCTCCCAATATAGTAAGTAAAATAGTTATCCGGCCCTTTAAGGCTCGGTATGTGTAACTGCTCTGCTGTAGTAGACTCGCACATAGGCGCTCGGCCATTCTAGGATCTCTCATAAGCGCTTGGCCAGAGTAGGCTAGGTATATAACTTACCATATGATCAGAGGTTGCCCAATAGGGGTCTCCCTACTGATTTTAGCTCGGTGGTGGTGAAAATACAGTAAAACTTTATATATATATATATAAACTCTCTACTCTCTTGAATAAAAGAATACAATATGTAACTGAATATAAAGTCTCGATAAGGGAGAATACTGTATCTTATAAGACTAGGATAATGTACATAAATTCAGGATTAAGAATTTCTCTTTGTGCCTCGTTATCAAACTCATGTAGTTACGGGATCATGCCAAAATGAAGGAAATCTTTAGCCTTAACATACCTTAACTCCGTTGAGTCCTTAATACCTTCCAATAAATTCTTCAAACAACCCAACTCAATCTATGGAGTATAAGGAGATTCAAAATCAATGTTGAGTAAAGGCTAAGTCCGCAACTTAAACTAGTAGCTCGTTTACATAAATTTGGCCAGCATCTCCCCTGTAAACCATATACCAACAACATCCATAAAACATCTGTAAAAACATGTATGCAACATTTTCCAACCTTATGTACATCACAATATACCACAAAACAACCCACACACCCTACTTACTTCATACATAAAACGACAACTAACGTAGTGTCAAACAACCTGACAAATGTAATGATGAATGACTAGATAACTATTCCGTAATTATGTGGTGTTTATCCACACTTTTCATCCTCCAAAACTCCATAAAACATCAGCATAAGAGGCCAACACGAGTGGACTATAAAACAGTCCAATAAAAGGGAAATAAATCAAACTCACGGCTTCCATTCACCGTCCCGTGAGTTCTAAATTTTAGGAAACAAACTTATCAATATTCTTTGATATTTAAAAGCTTAAATACAGAAATTAAGCATTTTATTAAATTATGAAGTACCCTCCAAAACTCAAACTATAAAGAAAAAGAGAGGCGATATAGCGATACTTACGTCGTAGGGATCGTTCTAATGTTATCGCTTCTTGATTTCGTATCTGGGATGTTAATATTTATTGGAGACCTTGTAGAGAGATTAAGTATTAGTTTTTTGGGATTCTCTGGTCGTGTTATATTAAAACCATATATATATCCACTTTTGAAAAGTTAAAGAGATGCTAGCTTGGCACCCTAGCATTGACCCTTCTTCCGATGCTTATATCTTTTTATACAGATGTCGTATGAACGAAAGCTTAAGAATGTTAGAAACTAAATTCCAAGAACTTAAATTTGGTATATAATATTTCCCATAAATACATCATATAACACGCAAATGTATTGCTCAAAAAGCATTAGTGACACACCTACTTGTCATCTCGGTAGTATGCGCAGTCTCGCGAAACTTCAAATATCCCTCTACTCTGATGTCGTGTCGATGAACTGTTTACTTGAGTTAGAAACTATAATCATAGGTATTCAATTTTATATTTGGATAATCCCGTAATTCTTAGTATATTGGTAGAAAAACTCAGCTAAAATTTGACCTAATATTCAGCATGTTTATGAATGTAACTTGTGATGACCTTTGCAAACATTTGTTCCACAACTCTCTTGAATTTAAAACATGACACACAACTATCATATTACTAAAATAACTCATAGCATAACCTCCTTATAATGTTAATCACCCTAGTCTCACCCAAAATTACATGTTATAACATTTCCAACTTGTCGACTTTCGACGAAACTTAATTTCTTCATTTTGATTAGCTTCTAAGCCTTTCAACCCTCTTGGTACTTGTTATCCATGATCTTAAAGATTTTTAACCTTCAAGGTAGTATGGTTAATTTACTTTATCTAATTTCAAAGATGATCTAATTTTTTAGCTTACTTAAATTGACTTACCACGTACTATCACGTACGAAAACATGTGGTGCAGCAGAGCCACTTGAATTAAAAAAAAAAGAACAAAAAAGAGATTAAGTTTATTGGTGTGAGAAAAATATTCTTTGATAGTGGTAAATCGTGATGTAATTGTGCTTAAAGAAGTGGGATTTAATGTATATTAATGTGAAGGTAGAGTCTTGTTTTGACATAAGTGTGGGATTTTGAACAATGATATGTATGTATTAAAGTGCTTAAGTAGGTGTAGTCACTCTTCTATCTAAATGTATCCGACCCGTGCCACAACCTACATTACAACCAAATGAATTCCTACTTGATCCTTGACTGAATGAGCTCAATTAGTTGAGTAGTACACTAAGGGTAAGCCTATGGTTCATCTTTTGTAGCATATGAATGTGTTTCTGAGAGTGAGTGAATTCTTTCTATCTTAAGTTCCTAATTGTTCTAAAATTTATTGTGTGTGGAACTACTTTCTATTGTTGTGAGGTCACTTGATTCATGAAAGAAAGGTAATTCTTGACCTCTGTGTTAGAGAAAGTGAGCGGGTTATGAATAATGCGTGATTCTTTTGGGTCAAATCTTGAGGTTAGGACGTTACGATATTGTGCGTAATCTATTTTAAATATTCTTGGTGTGATGTGTTATGAGAGTTGTCTAAAAAGGTTGTGTCTATATGAAGTTTAGTTTGATTGCTTGAGGATGAGCAATGGTTTAAGTGTGGGGTCTTGATGGTAGGCTATAATCTCGTGTTTTAGTCGCTTATCACTCTCTAATTTACTACACTTTAATTGAGTTTGACCTTTAATTGCTAGTGTTTTGCACTAATTATTGTTTTATGCCTTGTAGGAGGATTCTGAGCTATGTAGATGTTATGAAACGAATTCGAGCTATTTGGAGATTTTATGTCTGAGTAAAAGCCCAAGGTATAATCCGGGATCATGTTCGTGGGTTAAGGACCACGTCTGGATATTAAAAATTCGAGAAAAAGTCGGATTCTAAGAAAACAACACTAGAGTGGCACATGGGGCGTTGCGTGGGATGCCGCACTTGTGTAAACATCCTGTTGTCCCTCAGAAACAGCTCTATGGATTTCCCCGTTAATTCCCCATTTGGCGCATCTCCCCATGCGGCGAGATTCAGATCCAAACGCCGGTGCATTTTTTAAGAATATTTTCCTATTTTGCACAAGAGAAGGTGTTTTCGTCAGGGTCCGGCCCTACTTGGCATAAATGCATGGAAAACGTTATTTTTGGGTCTTTTGATACATCTAAGATCTAAGTAGGCTAAATACGAAGTGGATAATCGAACGCACAAGTAATTCATCATTCAATCCTCACTCAAGACAAGAGTTTGGATCGTTTTATGTTTTTCTTTATAATTGCGATGAATTACTCCATATCTATGGAGTAGTTCTCTTTAAGGATTGATGGATTCGGTGTATTGATATTTGTTTGTGGATATTCACTCTAGTTTTTATGTATTGAATCATTTTGGGTGTTTTAATTATTGCATCTATATTCACATGTTCATGTAATCGATAGAGACATAATTTGTGATATCTTTGCATTATTTTGTTGGTTGAGTTCATTAATTATTCTTAGTAATCGGAAGAGGCTAGTTGAATTGTTGATTAAACCTAGTTAGGAGGATAATCAAAGAGGTTCTCCTATATACCAAACCACTACGAATTATTACATTTATTCACCGAGCTTAATTTAATTAATATTTTGAGATTGAGACTTAATCGACAGAGGAGTTTCTACTAAACGACTGAACTAATAATTGAGTGAATTCGAGAAAGTCACCTGAACATTAGAAGTTAATTAAATATAGTTAAATCCCAGACACTTTTCTTGCACCCATCCAATCAATCCCAATTTTCTCGCACTGATAACCTTCATTGCTTACTTTTGTTCGATTGTTGTTAGTCCATTAGCTCTAGATTCTTAGTTAATTTTAGTTTTAAATCACATAATTCTCAATTGTCGGTCATCACGGATATAAATCTAGCTACAAACTATGATAATAATGTTTAAATCCAATCCTTGTGGATATGATATTATATTATACCATATTCCACTAGCGAGTATATATAAGTGTGTGTTTCAAGCTCGACACTATATAATGATAATCCAACATGAAATAATAAGCAAAGTCACTCACACATGATACTCAACAATTTTATTTTAATTCTATCACACAATGCCTCCATATTAGTAGAAGACTTGCCTTTCATTTCTAAAGGAATACCATCCCCTTCCTCAATCTCTGCAGTAATGTCTTCATTAGTATAATAGTTAAATTCTTTATCGGTAGAAGAATGTCGTCGGATGAAATTATTTATAGCCATAGTAGTTGTAACAAGATGATTCTGAGTGTCAAACTTGAAAGATGGCACTGAGTGTAAGATAAAAATAATTTTAAAGATATAAAAAAAATATTATTTTCGTAAATAAAATAGTTAAGTTTGTTTAAATTAAAATTAAAAAGGAGTAACTAATTATTAACAATACATGATACATAATTGTTTTAAAAAAAATTAAATTCAAAAAGAAACTAATTATTACCTAACCTAACTAACTTTGTCCTAAATTGCCAGGTAACCTATTGTGAGACTGCTACTTGGCTTTAATGTGTTGGCTTTTTCTTCCTCTTTTAATAATATATAGATTATGCAATGCAATTGTAAATTTATTACCATTTGTAGTTTTTTCACAAATTAGATTTGATAATTATTTTAAAGATTCGGGAATTAATAATCTTTAATAGAAGATATTATAAATTATTATTTGTGGGAAAAGAATTGATAATCCAAAAAAGGATGTAGATAATTTGCTTTAGTGTGATAAAAGAAAAATATATTTTGGAAAGTTACAATATATATATATATATATATATATATATATATATATATATATAAATAGAGAGAGAGAGAGAGAGAGAGAGAAACTAGAAACAAAAAAGAAAAGAAAAGAAAAGATTAAATCAGTCAGGGGTAAATTTGAAAATATAAATTTATGGTGAGGATAGTTTTGTCTTGAATAAATTAATTTTATGCTTCTGCTTCTTAGAAGAAACTAAAATTTTCTACTTTCTCCCAAAAGCAGAAAAATTGTTTCTCCTGCCGGCCAAAAGTACTTCTCAGTCTTGGTCAAACAACATAAATTGTTTAAGAAGTACTTTTTTTGGAGGAAAAAAGTACTTATGACCTCCCAGAAACTTGGTCAAACAGGCTCTTTGTCTAAAGAGTGTAACGAATTTTTTTCTAATTTTTATTTTAATCCATATAATAAGGCATAAATTCATGCATAACTTTTGCAGGAAACAAAAGATACAATTGAATGACATATATAGTTTAATCCGATGATTACGTAACAACAACATACATAGTTAAAAACTCATGTGTAGTGTATACCCTAAAATTGAGTAACAATTAAATTTATACATGATTTTCATGGTTTAATTCAACACAAATAATTAAGAACAACACGTAAATGATTTAAAGACAAAATAAATGATCGAAGCAATCACAATGCAGTGACCAAGACTGATCTTAGACTGAATAGTGGAATTCGTCTTCGACTGGACCCTCGGTTCAAGCTCGGTCGTGAGTGAAGAAAACAACAAATGAGTAATGCTTTTAACAATATCTAGAAGACAAAAGTAAATTTTTATTTCTTTGATTTGTGTGTCACAATATGTCCGAATAAATAAAACATTCCCCTTTATATAGTAGGAGAATTTTAGTCCTAGTACAAGTCTAAAAAGGTAATAATCTTCTTTTTCTGGTAAATATTGATCTACAGTTGATATTGAAGAAAGCAACAAAACAAAGTACCAAAGCTAGGATACCGTACCCTGATTCCCTCTTCTGGCTCTAGGATTACCATGAGAATGAAGATCATGAATTTATCTCTCATGGGTCAACCATTGACGAAGGATAACAGACGGCAACTAGATATGGTGACCGAGAGACCAATCCCCCTCTAGCTTGGGAGCTAGAAGGAGAATCAGAGGACACGACCTCTCGAGAAGATGCCTTTCCCCCAAAGGACGTAGCTGGTATCATCGACATCGTGGAGTCAACGTCCTACACAGAGTCCATGTTCGGCGAGGCTCAAGCTACAAAAGATATATCAAATAAGATGGCACGTGGCGCAGATGAGGCCCTCAACATATTTTTCGATGGCATGGAAATGGACGCGTTGGAGAATTATTCCGGGCTTGGTCACCTGGAAATACGCAAAAAGGATGTGCCATCGAGAGCAAGCGAGATGATCTCGAGCGCAAAGTGGCACTTCTCTGCCCCGAGTGTAGATCCCGACCGTAAAAAAAATGGCCATGCTTACTATCCCGATGGACACTAGGATGTTGTCCGCTCCGATGGGTGTGGCTAGCTATCTTCGCTGCCTGGTGATCGAAGAGGACCAGGAGAATATGAATGAAGTAGGCACAACAATCATCTTCAATGAGGCACAACAGGCACTGAACCGGGTAAGATTCCTATTGATTGTGTCGTTTACGAATCTTGCTTAGCTTTAGCATGTTCTAACGACCATTTTATTTTTTAGGCTTCGGTGATACACTGTAATGACCCGGCCGGTCGTTGTGAGAGTAATAGCCCTGTTCCCCCCGTTTGTACTTCATTATATGTGGTTTAGCTTCATCATGTAGTGTTAGTTAGTTGGCTCGGGTCCAGAGCGATTGTTGGAGAGAAATGAGAAACTTAGTCTCTTAACTTGGTTCAATAGTTGGAAAAGTCAACTGGAAGTTGACTTATTCGTAAACAACCTCGGAATGTATATTCTATGGTTCAGATAGCTTTGTTAGGTGATTTGGGACTTAGGAGTTGTTCGGAATGTGGCTTTGATGACCGGTGTAGAATTAGGCTTCAAATGGCGAAGTTGAGTTTTTGGCGATTCCTGGTCGGCAGTGGAAAGTTAGCTATCGGGGCCGAAATGGAATTCCGAAAGTTGGAGCAGGTTCGTAGTGTCATTTTGGACGTGCGTGCAAATTTTCAGGTTAATTAGAAGTATTTTAGATGGTTTCAGCATCTTTGGCGAAATTCATAGGCTTGAATTGGAGGTGAATTTAGTGTTTTGATGTTATTTTGGGTGTTCCGAGGGTGCGACTTCGATTCGAAGCAATCGGGATCCAATTCCAGAGGCAAGAGCATCGCGGATTAGTATTTGGGCCGGTTTGAGGTAAGTAATGACTGTAAATTTTTTCCCGAGGGTATGAAACCCTGGACTTCGTATTTTCTCACTATTTTCGGAGTGGCGCACATGCCGGATGATGAGTGTGTGGCGTGCATTGATTGTGGATTTGGACTTGGTCCTTCCCGTGGCAACTATTGAGTTGCGTGTTTACTTTTAAATAATATGTTAAATCGTGTTTTAAGACTATTGTCATATTTGGGTTGTAAGCCATGTTTGGGGCCTTGTGCCGACTTGTTTAGACCCCTTGGGGGCTTTTACTGTTATTTCCTCACTGTGTTGACTTATTATTTACACTCTGTCATGTTATGTTTAACTGAATTTGAAACTCAGCCTTATTTACACTATTTTGAGATATAAAATGATGTTTGGGGTCTAGTACCCTTTTTTACTAATAGCCCAAGTGGTTTTTGGAGAGTTGCTGACTGAGTGAGGCCGAGGGCCTAATTGTGAGGATATGATATGCCACGAGGTGGCTTGATATTAGTTCTTGCGCTGAAGGTGCCCCTCCGGAGTCTGTACACACCCCTAATGAGCGCAGGTACCTACTGAGTGCGAGTGCCGAGTGCCGAGTGATTGGGAGGTATGAGTGACTGTCAGGTTGCCCGAGGGGCTGATTATGAGTGACTGTGAGGTATTCCCAAAGGGCTGATTCTGAGTGATGTTACGCCCGAGGGGCAGTTTCTGATACATGTTTTGCTCGAGGGGCTACTTATAATTTTACCACTTTCACTCTGAACTTTTGAAATAAGTTTTGCCTGAGAGGCTTTTTATGATTTTTATCATTTTTACACTAAATTTCTTGAAATTTATGTTGAAACTGTTGGCAAGTATATTTCCAAATGATTTTTACTGAAATCGGCTTTTAAGTGTGATGATTTAACGTATACAATGTTGGAAAGAAAGACTGTGCCTATTATGAAATGATGATTTGACTTTATGTGTTTCTTACTGCTCAGACCTGATTTATTTTCATTACAACTGAGTTGGCGAACTCATATTACTCCCTGCACCTTGTGTGCAGATCCGGTGCTAGAGAAGAGTAAGCTATGTATCTGTACCAGAGACTTCTCGAAGATTTTGCGAGGTAGTTTCACGCGTCCGCAGCCCTGCTCTCTCTCTCTCCTGCTTACTATTATAGAGTTTATTTTTCAGAGTTATATATTTTCTGTAGATGCTCATGACCAGTGACTCCGGGATCTCGGGATCATATTTAATATTCGGTGTAGATTTATCTGTTTTAAAAATGTTTAAACAAAACCTTCATGGGTTATCAGTTTGGTAATGATATAAATAAAAGATTGTTACGATTTGAGTGTGGATTTGGCTGTCCTAGTTCCACGATAGGCGCCATTACGACTGGTTTAGATTTGGGATCGTGACAAGTTGGTATCAGAGCGCTAGGTTACATAGGACTCACCGGTCATGAGCAGGTTTAGTAGAGTCTTGCAGATCGGTACGGAGATGTCTGTACTTATCATTGAGAGGCTGCAGAACCCTTAGGAAAATCTCACATTCTTGAATTCTTGTCGTGTGAATCCATTTTATTCAGCCAACTCTTGAATTCCTTCCATGTATTTGAACGCGCACATGAGCGCTTGATATCAGTTGTGCATCGACGGCTTGTGACTTCCATTGATGAGATGTTATTTTAGCATGTTTATAATGTGCCAGTCTGGAGGACTTGAGGCCGGATTCACTCTGTGTCTTGAGTGCTAAGATTTTTATTGTGTGAGTCATGCATTTGGGGACTTATGTATTTGTTTGTGTCCTTATTGATGGGACTTTGTGACTGGATGTCTATGTGGTGAGTGTTATTTGAGGGTGAGATGCGTTCATATTGTTTGATTGTAACAAAAAAGGGATGGGCTGGATATGTAGCAAGAACTATTGAGTGTTTGACATATGTCTGGAGTCGGCACATGACCTTGAGTCGTGAGTATATGGGAAGACCTTTTATGTTGTTCAGTTGTGGAGTGAAGCGGATCCTTCTATTGTGTTATGAGTTCCTGGTGATGTCTGTTGGGTTGGCTAATGCTCCAGTAGCGCCCATGTATTTGATTAATGGTGTATTCCAACTGTATTAGCACTCTTTTTTTATTGTATTCATTGATGGAAACCTGGCATATACGCGTAGCCAGGGGTAGCATACTCAGTATTTGAGGACGGTATCATAGAGATTGATGGAGGAAAAGCTTTATGCAAAGTTCTCCAAGTGTGAATTTTTGGGCTCAGTTCAGTAGCATTCTTGGGACACGTGGTGTCCAGTGAGGGTATCCATGTGGTCAGACGAGTGTGGGTAGAGCTTCCAGAAGCTCAAGGTTTCTTTGACCACAACTCCAAGTGTTATTTCTGGCATCAGCTTCAGGTTCTTATACCGCTTATCGTGATGTCTCGAGGGTAGGCATTAGTTTTTTCTAATGTAGAAGGGTAAAGGGATTGCGTAATAGGTATGATCTTCGGAAGTGTGTAGAGAGATATCAGTTTGAGGCTAAGCAGACGGGGCTATTTCCTGTGAGGTGTTCTTACGTTGTGTGATCCTTATGTTATTTTGTAGCAAGTTCTCTTTTAACAATAACGGATATATGTTGCAATTTGAGTTTAGACCACTTGCGGGAGTTGGCACGGTTGTTGCAATGGTGAATGCGAGGTTGGAGATGATTGGGGATGTTAAGTGGTTTGAGTTATATATGAGATTATGAAGGATTTAGTTTAATCTCATTGTGGTATGGAGGCGAGGTTAGCGTATGGTCATTATGAGTTACTGTTTGTTTTGATCGATGTCTTTGAGCCAAGTGGGGGAGTCTGCTAATGATAAGTTGGTTGCACGATCATGTGATGTGTTGGGTTCGGTTCGAGGTATACTGGTGAATCAGTTATGACCTGCAGGGTTGAGATCGAGAATGACTTGAATGAAGGAAATTTTGGATAGGGGTTGTGTTATGCTTTATGGGTGCATAAGAATCATGGAATGCCTTGAGTTGTAACTGTAAAAGGTGTAGTGGGTGCAGTGTATGGAGTTGCTTGTTACTTCAGTTGCGTGGATTACTTCCTAGTATGTTGGTGTGCGAATGGGTCCAAGTCGTTTTGTCTACTTGATTAGTGCAATTGAGATTTGTGTAGAGTGGATGACTCTCGAAAATGGATCTGACGGACTCAGGGCTAAATATAGCAATTGGGAATCTTCAAGGTGTGTTTTGGGCTAGAACTGAGATTTACGTTGGAGGGTGTCAAGACTGTGGCATTTCTACATTATCATGGATTCTACATATCCGTATCAGGAAGGTAAAGGTAATGGTTTTAGATTCGCATGAAGTCTCTTCAGGGTAAGTATTTTGAATGTGGTACTTTTGGGGATATTTGAGAGAGTATTCGGTGGCTTATGAGCCTCAGACGGTATGGTTTTATACTTGGGTCTCGTGTGGTGAGTCTGGGTTGAGAATTGTGGTATTATGGCAAAGAGAAGTACCAATTCACAGGTAAGTCAGAAGGAACTTGGATAAATGGGACAACTTGGTAGTAGGTCGGATCGGCATGGTAAGGGATACAATTAGTTCTTTGGGTGTTCATAAGGTAATGAGTTTTTACAAGTATTTCTTAGCAATGCTCTTGGGTTTTGGTGACCTGCGTAGCTTGGATGAGTTAGAAGGATTTAGTCCTGACGGTTTGGTGTTGTACAAATGGGATTCGGATAGTTCCTGCTGGTTTCTACCACGTTTAGAAATGCATATTTTCTTCTGGCGTGAGGTGCAGGTGATATATAGTGATTTTGCTTCTAAATGGGACCAAATGGAAAGTTCCTGGCTAGTTGGGTGCGTAGTACCTTGTGGCTCGGAAGGGATCATGAAGTTCTCATATTTATCGTAGGATGACACGGCGTATGCGGTATGTTGTGTAGAGTTGAGATTGGCATATGTGAGGTCATGGTTCAGTCCTGGAAGGAAGGTCAAAATTCTTCGACAACATTGGCAGTTTCAGATGACTAGGTAGATGATATCATTGTTGGGTGGCTTGATGAGGGTATACATTTTTGAAGAGACGATGTGTGGAGTTTAGGGTGCTTCATTGGTATTGTGATGCTCTCTTGTTGGATCGACTGCTGATATTCAAGTTTGCTTGGTGGCACAGAAGAATTATTGGGGTATCCCTCGTGGAATGATTGAGTATTAGAGGTGTTATATATTCGAGAGGCTAATTTGAGATCAGATATAGTAATTCGTGCGCTTCATGGACTTCGAGACTAAGAGTTCTCATACGCAGATTATTTTTTGGTTATGGACTGCGAGGATGCGAGCAAAGCTAGTCAGATGTTAGTATGTACCATGATTCAGTCATTGTGAACTTTTCGGTGAGTTATCTATCTGTTGTGGGTGACCAGAGTTGATTTAAGGTTATTGGTAGGCCCAATATGGGTATGTGTTCTGCACTGGGTCAGAATTGTTGACCCCGAATTTCTATTGTTGAGGTATGTACCATTCGATTGTCATTGAGTTTATTCGTGTTCTGAAGTGATGTGTGAGTTACCCTCCGGTGTTGCGAGGAGTTGTGATCGTGATTATAGGAACTTATGGTGCGAATTTATTTGGGCTTTATAGCGAGATTTGAGTAAGGTAAGTAATTGAGTATTGCGGGATTGAGATGTATTGGTTATGTTCTTTCTTATTCGTTGCATGGTATCGTCTGATTCCCCCGTGGTTAAGGTAATGCACTTTGAGCACTTGATGTTGAATTGCGCATGGTTATTGATTTTGAGCAAGGCGACTCGAAGTATTTCATGTGGACCAGCGTGTGGATGGGATCACGCATCGTAGCGGAGTTATGTGGAGGTATGATCCTTGGTGTCAGATTCATGTGTTTTGATTTTTTGATGAGTTCCAGGCTCTTAGCATGGTGTTGTGACAGTAATTGTTAATGGGGGGTGGTCCTTTCGTGTGAATCTTTTATATTATTTGATTACATTGGGATGTTTCTATTGAGTGCACGAGTTGCACATGTTATGGCTTTGAATTGTATTTATGTGTTATGTCATCAGAGTGGTCGTGTAGGATGAGAAGAGGTCATTGTACCTAGGATGAATACTGTCAGAATTGTCTACAACATAGTTGGAAGGATAAATATCGGGAGTCGACTTACAAATCTGCTATAATCCTTATTTGGGAAGGGGGAGGTTCATGTCTGGCTGATCGAACAAATGGTTGCTATTTTTTTACGTGTTCCTTTCCTTATGAAAGTGTTAAAGTGAGGCTTTTCTTGATAAGAGGTTATTTACCGGTTTTAGGTTGTTTTGAGCAACTATTGTGATTAGAAGTTATCGCCATGAGTGTTGAGTCATGCAGTATATTATATGATTACCTCTTGGGTTATGGGTATGGCTTGATACAGTGTGTTCAGACTTATTCAGTTTATAGTTGTGGAATTTTGATCTTGCAAAGTATTTCAGAAGTGGGAATTTGGTTCTAAGGTTTATGGGTCAGGTCGAATTGTGAAATTTCAGTTATGTGTGTTATCGGACCTATTTGGGATAAGGTGGCGTGAGATCACCCCCGGGTATGTGCATGGTGAGGTTACACGGCAGTTTGATGGTGTTGGAGAACAACTCTTGGCACGTTCGAGGACGAACGTATGTTTAAGTGGGGGAGGATGTAACGACCCAGCCGGTCGTTCCGAGAGTAATAGCCCCGTTTCCCCCATTTCTGCTTCATTATATGTGGTTCAGCTTCATTATGTTGTGTTATATTGGTTGGCTAGGGTCCGGAGCGATTTTTGGAGAGAAATGAGACACTTAGTCTCTTAACTTGCTTCAATAGTTGGAAAAGTCAATTGTAACTTGACTTATTGGTAAACGACCTCGAAATGCAGATTTTATGGTTCAGATAGGTTTGTTAGGTGATTTGGGACTTAGGAGTGTGTTCAGAATGTGGCTTTGATGACCGGTGTAGAATTAGTCTTGAAATGGCGAAGTTGAGTTTTTTGCGATTTCCGGTCGGCAGTGGAAAGTTAGCTATCGAGGTCGAAATGGAATTCTGAAAGTTGGAGCAGGTTCGTAGTGTCATTTTGGATGTGTGTGAAAATTTTCAGTTTAATCATAAATATTTTGGATGGTTTCGGCATCTTTGGTGAAATTTGGATGGTTTCGGCATCTTTGGCGAAATTTGGAAATTTCCAAGTTCATAGGCTTGAATCCGAACTGAATTTAGTGTTTTGATGTTATTTTGGGTGTTCCAATGGTGCGACTTAGTCCGGGTGATCACTTATCGCTTGTTGGTAGTTTTGGTTGGGGTCCCGAGGGGCTCGGGGTGATTTCAGATAGCCATCAGGGGATTTAAAGTTGGAATTTGTAGCTGAAGTTGTTGGTGTAACCGCACCTGCGGATAGGGGACCGCAGGTGCGAGCCCACAAAAGCGGACACAAGACCGCAGATGCGGATTTTGGTGGACAGGAGGGAGACCGCAGATGCGGAGCTGGGGCCGCACCTGCGGAGTCGCAGGTGCGGAAATTTGATCACAGGTGCGGGATTGTGCACTTAAGTGAATTTTCGCAGGTACGCACCTAGGACCGCAGGTGCTAGTATTTGGCCGCAGGTGCGGAAAACCCTGGGCATATTTCATCACTTTTGCATGCGGGTTGAGACATTTTGGGAGCAAATTGAAGAAGGATTTCTAGGGTCTTCTGTGGAGGTAAGTTTCTCGGACTAAAAACTTGATTCTATGTTGTTATTTGACGGATTAGGCTTGGAATTAGTGGATTTAATGGAATAAATTTGGGGTTTAGGGCTTGGGAAATTGAGGCTTATAATTAAGGAATTTAGAGGTCAATTGTGGTCGGATTTTGATGCATTTTATATGTATAGACTCGGAAAGAATAAGGATTCTTGTGATGCGATTTTTATCGAATTCCGTGGCGTGGGCCTAGGGCTCGGTGTTGGTTGATTTCCCAATGCACGCGCAAGTGTACGTGGACGACAAGTAATATAGGAATTGAAGTCCAGATATCGTACCCACAGAGACTTTGTATAAACTACTAACTAATTTACTCCAATTATTCTTTACCCAAGTCCATATAAGATCAATGATGTATTAATTTATGTTAAAATTATATGAAGTAACTAACTATCAAGTAACAAGAACTATTGTAATGTATTCAGTAGAGATAAATATTCCAGGGTTATGGTCTATTCACCACTCATATTGCATTCTCATTAACTTTTCCTTTCATATAGTTCACTCATGGTTATTAATTAATCGATGAATATTCTCGCAGCCTTCTTCCGAAGCACCCCTCACCTATTCTCAACAGACTAATGCCTATATTCCTATGGAATTAATCTATCAGAATTGCATTAAGATTACGATGTTAAATTAAGCAAGGTGATTAAGTATATTCCTATCCTAACCACAAATCCGCTCCCTTTNGAAAACTGATGATTCCCGCTACTTCCTGGATCCGTGTGTGTATTTGTTTCCCAAAAATCGTCTCCCCCCCGGTGATATGTTTTTGGGTCTATTTATAAGGTTGAAATTAACCCTACCCGTCTCAAAGACTCCCTCTTTGGCTTGGAAACTCTTAAGGTCATTAAAACTCGGAATCCTTCGAAATGGGTACCCAGGCGTTTTGGCTCTAACGCCTGGGTAACGCCAGGCCAACCCAGG
>MDKI01039475.1:0-12539 GCA_005239505.1 Nicotiana paniculata
TCTACACAGATTTTTCACAAAACAAACTAAACCTAGACAAGTTCATGCTAATAAAACCCAAAGCAGTTAGAAAGGCGAGGCGCAGTAGCATTTAGGGACAATCAGTAGAGAAGAAAAAACCTAAAACTAAACCCAATTAAACTAATATCTTGTGACTAACATCATTTAGGAGAATAAACAGAAAACCAAAAAAAAATCTAAACAATTAGTCCAAACAGAAGACATAGATTGGTAGAAGAGTTTTAATACTAGCCTAGGCGATTTATCTTACTAGGCGAGTGATTAAAAGAAACAAAAAAAAAAGGGGGAGGGGTACCAGTTAAATAAAACCATTTTGCCGGAGTTTGGACGGACTTCGGTGGGTTTGAAAATGGGTCAAACCCACATGAATCAATTTCTCTTGTCAAGAGCAACTGACTCATGCAGGTCCGAGCCGTTGAAGGCCCTTGAATCAGTGTGCCTGGGAGACTTAGAGTTCTGGAATCTCAGATTCGAGATTGGGGATTTTGGGATGTTTTTTTGACAAAACCAAGAACAGGAGGTGGTTTAGAGTTCTGGAATCAATGTTGTTTGATCTGATTTCAAGGCTCGACTAAGTTCGAATGAGGTATTGGGACTGGTTGGTAGTTTTGGTTGAGGTCACAGGGGCCTCGGGCATGTTTCGGATGCTCAATGGGTCGATTCTTGCCTTGTGAGGATTGCTGGTTTTCTGGTGTGAGTGCAACAGGTTTTTACTATATGCGATCGCGTGAATGGGTATGAGATCCCATAGAAGGATTTCGAGGCTTCGGGGATTTGTCCTATGCGATCACGTGGCAGTGTATGTGATCGCATAGGGGAAGATTTGGGGCCCCTGGGAATTTGCTTATGCGATCGCAGGGAGTTGTTTGCGATCGCATTGAGGCAATTTGTGAAGGCTGTTGGGTTGGCCTATGCGATCGCAGGGTTATGTATGCGATCGCAGGGTCTTGTATGCGATCTCACAAGAGGAATTTTGGGGGTTCATGATTGTGGCTTATGCGTGAAGGGGAGTGTGATCGCATAGAAGGGGTCGTCTGGGCAGAATGTTTATTAACCGTGATTTTTGGCCATTCCCTCACTATTACATCTTGGCATGGGCGAATTTGGGAGGCTTCAAAGGGGGATTTTCATCATGCATTACAAGGTAAGTAAATTCATCCCATTTTTAAGTTAAATACAAGATTATATGCATGGATTAGACATGGAAATTAGTAGGAGAATTGGGATTTTGAGGAAAGACCTAGAAATGTTATTTTGGATTTCTACCACAGATTTGAGCATGAAATTTAGAGTAAATTGTATATTTGAGTTAGTAAGGCTATAGGTAGAATATATCTTCGAGAAATTTTGGATTCCAGGAACGTGGCCCCGAGGGCGTTTTGGTCATTTCACTGAGAGGGGTTGGGAAAGTATATAATTTGAATTTGTTGTGATTATTAGGATGAATTTTCATTGCTTTATCCGTTATGTGGTAGTTTTGGGGCGTTGTGCATCCATGGGAGTCGTCGGAAGGGCTTGGAAGCCAGTTATGGGACTTCGAAACGAGGTAAGTCTCCTTGCTAACTTTGTGATGGGGAATTGTCCCCCTAGGTGAACTAATTAAGTATGTATTACTATCTACTGGGGCTACGTATGCACGAGGTGACGGAGTCTGTGCGTAGCTACTATTATGCCATGTCCGGATAGCCTAGGACCCACTACCATGCCTTACCTATTGTACTTATGATCTTGTCTATAATATTAGACTGCTAATATAATTGAAAGTGTAATTGAACGACTAAAGAAGATTAGAGTTTATTTTCTTAAGCATCTACAAAGAGAATTGTTTTTATTCGCGGGCAATTGTATTTCCGGATAAGGTTATGTTATTAAACATTATAAGAACTTCACAAGTGAATTTCGAAAAAGGGTTTAAATACTATTTTGTGGTTTTCAAAAGAGAAATCTGTCATTTACTTGAGTATTTGTTTTCCCGACGTAGTCGGGGTGGACTGTTGATTGTGCATGACTGCGTGTGACCGCTTCAGAATTTACATTCCGCTAGCGGAGTGTTATTTTCCCCACTCTCATGGGAGCGGACCATACTCCACGGCGAGATTGAAAAAAATATTATGGTTCGTGCCGTTCGACCCTCGACAGTGCATAGAAATGATTATTATGATGGCTCAGCACGGTTGTCCTTATCTCGTATGCGCATGCTAAATTGTTAAATGTTTTTCATGGTTTTTGAAGTGATAAGATATTTGGGAGAAAATAAAGAAGAAATTGTGGATTTATGATATTTGGGGGAAAACAAAGAGGAAATTGTTTATTTAAGATATTTGGGAAAATAATGAGAAAGTGGTAACTGTTTGTTTTCTTCTAGTATTTACTTGGATTTCAGTGCCTTATGTATATATATATGCTGCTTTACTACCTTTACATGCTTATCATGTTCATCTTATGCTGTTAAATAAATTTTTGGACCCTAGTGAGTGTCTAATTCAACCTCTCGTCACTACCTCTCTGAGGTTAGGCGGGCAACTTACTGAGTACACGTTATTTTTTTTACTTATGCTACCTTGATGTGCATTTTATTGCACAGGTACTTTCATAGCATTGTCGAGGATTCGGAGACTTAGGGGAGCTGCATCATCCAGAGGCGATCCGCAGCTGACAGAGTCTCCCTCGTACTGTATTTATTTTCATTCTAAATTCCTTATCCAACTTGTATTTCGGACAAGCTTTGTAATGATTGTATAAATTCTTAGAAATTTCTCATGTACTTGTGACACCGGGTTCAGGGATGTGTTGGGATATATACATGTGCTAAAGTGTAATATTTAAACTATTGTTTTACTTAACAAATTTTTATTTAGTTAATATGTAATAAAGTGCAAGGAAATATTTTTCATAAATGTTTAAACCGGAAATTATTTCGATTAATTAATGATTGGCTTGCCAGACAATGATGTCCGGTGCCATCACGACCTTATGAATTTTGGGTCATGACATCAAGTCTATGATAGCATGCCTGCGGTTCGATTTTATTAGAACTATTTTTAATAGATTCAAAATTGTGTCGTCCCGCTCTACGTTATTAGAAGTATAATAATTCTCTTCAAATATTTAAAATTATTTTTTGGTTAACCTAAAATGAACTACAATTTATCGTGTTTCGTATGGTCAGGAATCATTTGATTACTCAAATGTTTTTCCAACTGAATCAATACTGCTTAGTGTTTATTATCCTAGTCGTTTGTTTTATTTTAAACTGGATGAGTTAATGGGTTGTGCATTTATCTAATTGGGAGATTATATTAATATGGATTTTTATGCTTTATTATTGGCTTTAGTAATTTATATCCTATTCCACCCTTTTGATGATAACAAAAATGGGAGAAATAATGTGTACAAAAGTTCGAAAACTCAGGTAGAATCTATGGAGACAATGGGAACACAACTGAGGAATGCATAGAGTGAGGGGGAGTTCACATTTGATGTACTACATGCATTTCAAGAAGGTGACTTCAGGGAAGTAACCTGACTATCTAGCGTATCCCATTACTGCCTTTAATTAGGTCATCGATTAAATTTTTTTATTTTGTACTTAATGGTTTGTCATCATAAAAAAGGGAGAGATTGTTAGCTTCAAGGTTTCATCTAATAACTTTTATACTAACAAACCAAAATAATTATTCATCAAAGAATATTTACTTGTGGTAACCTTATTTTTGCACAGGTTTATTCAAGAAAGAAGATGTTGTTAAAGATTCAAACAAATATAGGAAAGAGAATATCAAGTGAAGAATTTATCAAGGAAGATTATTTTCAGAGATTTAATCTCCAAGTGTCGTAGAAGGAATAATATTTGAAAGTCAAATTTTAAATATTGAATGGATTACTATAATATTAGAAGAAGAATTTACGGAAATTATGAAGGAAAGTTTTTTAATATCTTGAAAGGAAAGTTGCTAAAATCATGGAGAAGATCTATTATTTTGTGATAGGAAGATACTATATGGAAGACATACTACAAGGCCAAGGAATATTTCTTATGCAAGGAAAATATATTATGAGTATAGTATATTCTATATTATGGAAAGAGATTATTTTTCAAGATCAAGAAAGGAGTAAAAGATATATTGAGATCTATCAAAATGGAAATATTTTATTGGAAGAAGATAACATGGTTTATTTTAAGAAGCAAATCTTTTACACTGATCAAGAAAGTCTATTAAGAAAAGGAAATAGGTCTTCTATGGAAGGAACACTATATAAAAGAATGTTGAAGTATGCATATGTCAAGCCACAAAGATATGATCAGTACATGTTCAAGAAGAAACTATGTAACAAAGGAAGTTCCAATTTCCAATTGTCCACGGGGAAATAAATGGCATCAACATGTACTTTGCAAAATCACTTAAGCAAGATTTTATGAGCAATTACAAGGAAGTAGTGGGTGTTGTGGACTCACACTCACAAGGCAAGAAAAAGGACAAAGTGTCCAAGTTTAAAGGACATTTTCAAATACTATCATGGCAATATATGGAAGCAAATAAAATTTAAAAAAGACATGATCAAAACAAAATATGGAGTATCAATTGACAAAGACTACTATCAACAACCAAGGAAGGATTCAATCAAGAAAGGAAACTAAATATTCAAGAAGACCCATTCACAATGGTCGAGAGAATTATTTCTAAATATCCTTGGGTTATGCAATAGCCAGAAGATGTTGAAAGGCTATAAAAAGGATCTATACAAAGGAAGAAAGTACGCAACCTTCTTTACAATTATCTACCCAACTACAAGTTCTTTATTCTACTCTTAACAGGTATTGTAATTCACTTCTAATAGATTTACTGTGTACACAAAAAGATAAGAAAGACAAAAAAATATTGGAGAGACAGTGTGTCCAGAGAGGTTGTGTCATTGTTCGTTTTATTGGTGAGCGAGTGAAAACCAAAGGGTCGTTGTTGGCGAGCGAGTGAAAATCAACCCTTATTCGTTATTAGTGAATGAGTGAAAACCAACCCTATAAATGTTGGCGGTGAACGTTAAAAATCACATAAGTTGTACTCAACACATATTACAAAGAGATCAAGAGATAAAATTCTTACAACCCAAGGAGACTGGAGTAGGATACCACATTGGTTCCGAATCAATATAAAATTTGTGGTGTCATTTACCTTTCTGCTTTCATATTTAATTATAAGCAATTATTGTTTGTTGAGATTATTATTTGATTGAATCAAGGTACTAACAATATTGTGCAGATTGTCTCTGTATTAGTCGATTAGGTCTGAGGAGTAGTCGACTAGAAATTTAGAAAGACTACAATTCATTGCCCCTCTTGTACTTTCATCGGGGCTGGGGGGTGTTGTAGAAAAGAAATTGCAGAAAATTAATAATACAAAAAAAAAAAATTAGGGGGGGGGGGGGGGGGGAGTGGTTAGCAGGGTGGTTGATGACGGAAAAAAAAAACTAAAATCTGAAAACAAACAAAAAAATTTGGAAAGAGATGGTGGGAGAGGTGGGGTAGGCGAGAGAAGGGGGAGGGATTGAGGTTAGATTTTGGAAAATATTTTTCAAACTTTTTCGGGGGAAATTATTTTCCTCCAATTTCAAGAAAATTTGATTTATCGAAAAGTATTTTTCAAACTATTTTGTTCAGCCAAAAGTAGAAAATGAGAAAATATTTTCTGTCATACCAAACACACCCTCTGTCTCTTCTCGTTCTGCTCCTTTTCTTTATTTCTTTAAATCTTCATTCTTCATCTCTGCATTCCCTCTCTCGTTGTCGCCATATTTTGTTATTTATTGAATTATATATTTGCTTTCTTTTTGTTTTTCTAGATTTTTATTTGAACATGATTTTAATTATTTCTCTTTGAATCCTTCTAATACATATTTTTTCTTTGGTTTTCAATTTTTTTGGAATGATATTATCAACAGAGATAATAATAATCTTGCTATGTGTAAATTGACGCGATATATTTGTTTATTTTAATTTTTTTTAATGTTTTTTAATCATATTATTCAAGAATTTGAATCGAAAAAATCTAACCGCATTGGACAAAACTCATTTAGTTTGATAATTACATATTTATTTATGCAGAAAGAGTCTTCTACAATTAATTAAAATTAAATTGAACCGACTCGAACTGAATTAATTCAAAACGGATCGAACCGACCGGAACTGAATTAATTTAAACAAATCAAAACGACTAATGTACCCTAATTTAAATCTATTTCGCTATTGGTAAGTTTGCATTAAAATAATGGCACTCAGTCATCAAATCCTAGATTCACCTCTGCTATTATTTATCTACCAATCTTGTAAGCTCAAGTTCATTACTAAAAAGGTGTGTGCGCGCGTGTGCGCTCTTGAAAACTTTACTTATTTATTTTATTATTCTAATTATATATATTAGATATTTTTTTTATTTTATAAATAATTTTTAATTAAGTAATCATAAAGTTGTTGACCATTTGAGAAACTAACTAGGGGGAGAATCTTAAAATTTCGTAAATTCATGGAATATTCACGAAGGGATCAAACACAAATATTATCTTTTTCAAAGTCGCTGAAGTGATCACAAGACATTCTTCCTTTTCATAGAAATCAAATACATCCCAAAAAAGTCCGCATCATCCTATATTCAAAAAATACAATGCTTAAACCCTCGAATAACAAAAAATATTTCAGAAAGGAGAATCAAGAGAGCAAATAAAGTTATGCCCGCGAAAATTCATCAATAAAATTATATTTCATTAAAAAAATTAAGGGGAGAATATCTGTAACATACCGTAACTTTGCCATGCCGTAAATACCAAATCCAACCTTGTTTATGGTGTGATATTGCATTCTTGAAAATTAAAAACATACCAAACATAGAGGATTATATTCTTATACACAATCTACATACCAGGTGGTCCCTAGAATATATTATAGAAACTCATTAAATTGCTGATGTCCTATTACAGAAGTTTATTTATATCATTTGCAATTTTTCCTTAGTTAAAAGGCTTATTTTTGGACTAGTTTTCAAATTCAGATCTAAATTTTTAGAACCAAATGTTAAAAACTACATATATCATAGTAATAACAAAATTAATTAGGAAATCCAAGATCCTGATTACATAATTTTGTCAAGATATTAATTCTTATTTGACCAACCTGGAATTTTCCCTATATAAATTTATGGCATAAGCTACTGAAATGTATATCATTTAGAGCCTCCTTCACTCTTCTTTTCTTCAATTTACCAAATTCAATTAAACATGGAATTTGGGCTACAAAATGAAATCATTTCTACAAAACTCATAAAACCATCTACACCAACTCCAAAACATCTTCAAAATTACAAGTTATCGTTCTTTGATCAATTAGCTGAAAGGGAACATATGCCTCATGTACTTCTCTATCCTCGTGACAACAAGTCAATCATCGAATATGACATGATCGATGAAAAACTCGAACAATCTCTGTCCAGGATTTTAAGTCATGTTTACCCTGCGGCTGGAAGGTTATCAAAAGATCAACTCTCAATAAATTGTCTAGATCAGGGCGTTACGTTTACAAAAGCCAAGGTCAGTTGTCAATTCGACGATTTCATCAATCAGGTAAAAAAGGATCTTAATTTCGCCATGTTTTTAATTCCAAAAGGTATCAATGATTTGAGTGACACTGATTTTGACATGACTTCACTTGTTGTTGCACAAGTAACAGAATTCCAATGTGGTGGTTTAGCACTATCTGTTAGTGCATCACATCCTGCAATGGATGGATTTAGTAATTTTAAATTCGTTTATGAGTGGGCTAAAGTGTGTAAATTTGGAATTCCAGCTGAGGAAATTAATTTCCTAAGCTTTAATTTTGGTGATATTTTCCCAGCAAGAGATTTATCGAGTATTTTCCCACCTCGTATTTATCCGAAAAATTCGGACGAAAAATTCGTTGGTAAAAGGTTTTTTCTTGATGAAATTACTATGTCAGGGCTCAGAGAAAATTTAACGAGTGCTATGGATTCAGGAGAATTGAGTTTTAAACCTTCGAGAGTTGAGATAATTACAGCAATTTTATGGAGGGCTTTAATTCGTGTTTCTGAAATAAAACATGGATATTTAAGGCCTTCTTTAGTGTATTTCCCAGTGAATTTGCGCGGTAAAATTTCGTTACCTCTTAAAGAGAACGCGTTTGGGAATTTTGTAATTGATGCTCCTATATTATTCGTACCTGGGGAGAATAAGATGAACTTGCATGATTTTGTAACGTTGATTAGGAATTCAGTGCAAACAACTATTGTCGCTTGTGCTAAAGGTTCAGCTGATGACATTGTCGTGGCCGTCGCGAATTCATATAAAAATTATTTTTTATCACAAAAATGGGGTACCAGCAATGATGAAGTTGATAAATGCATCATTTCGAGTTTGTGCAAGTTTCCTATACACGAAGCTGATTTTGGTTGTGGAAATCCGATTTTGATGCATTTCGGATTGCGAGATTATCATACTTGTTGGATGTATGATGCAGAATGTGGAAGTATTGGTGTACAAGTGGACTTGAAGGAATCTTACATGCACTTATTTGAATGTGACCAAGATATCAAGACTTTCACTAAGTTTTAATTAGTTTTTCTAAGAATTTTCTTTAGTCTGAATGTTTTTTTTTTTTTTTTATCATCTTATCCAGTTTGAAACAGAGTATTTTTTTCTATGAGTGATTTTCTTCCTTTAATCTCATTAATTTTAGTTTTCTTTGGATCTCAATGCTATTTTATCGTCATCTTTAATCTCAATACGCAAAAATTACTTAACAAAGAAAAAGAGAACAATATATGAGATGTTCAAGCATTGGAATCAAAATATAATATTCATAGTTTAAGTAGACAGTGAAAACTACTTGCAGAGAATTTTAGTAGTGCAGTTGATTGGCTACCTAATATTTACTTTATCGGTGAGGGTTCGAGTTGAAATCTTCTAATTTCCTCCCCATTTCCCCTTCTCCTTTCCCCAACCCAAAAAAAAATTACTTACAAATGAAAAAGAGAACAATATAAGATATAATCAAGTTTTGGTATCGAAAACCACCCTCACTACTGCATTTGTGTAATTACACCATGAAATCCATATTATCAAACCAGCTCCTTGCATCAAAGATTTTCCTCACAGGCCAACATGCTTGGGAGGGGGGGGGGGGGGGGGGGGGGGGGGGGGAAGGCTTCATAGTAGCTGGAACTTTTCTTGAGGCAACTGCCCACAACAACTTGCAGATGACTGCTTTATTCCAAAGATTAAAATCTATCAACTTTAGACCTCCTACAGCCCTTGGCATACATAATGATTCATATGAGATCAATGCATTCCTTGAGGCTTCACAGCTCCCAGTCCATAAAAAGGTTCTGCAGATGCTGGTAATTAGTTGTATAACTTTCTTTCCTATCACAAAGACCTGGGCCCAATGTGTTTGCATTTCATAAAGAACACTCTTGATTAGTTGTACTCTCCCACTATAAGATAGAATTTTGTAGTCCAACACCTTATCTTGGAAGCCATTTTCTCCACAATTGGCATACATTATTGTATGGTGATCTTCTTGGATGAAAGGGGTACACCCATATATTTGAATGGAAGCTCACCAAATGTGATTTGCATTTCATTCAAGATCTGATCTTTCAATGCTTGTGAAACACCAGAGATGTCTAGTGAGCTCTTGTCCAAAGTTTCCTTCAAGCCAGACACTCTAGAGAAGTGATTGAAAGCTTGAAGCATTACTTGTATTTAAAGTTGTACAACATGTTATGGGCATGTACTCCTTCACATAATTAGGATTACCTTCGGCACTAGGGTAAGAGTAGTGCAGTTGGCCTCTCTTAGCATTTTCCCATATTCAAAGAACTGTAAGACAAATTCACTTACATGCTCCCCTATCACACTCTAGTATTCTTTAAAGAATTCTGCATTGCATCCATACACCCCTGGAGCTTTATCATTTGATAGATCTCTCAGTTCCTGGAGGATATCCAACCTTGTGACAGGTTGAATCAGCAGATTTTATTGGTCCCTCTGCAAGCAAGGACCATCCTTGGCAATATGTATATTTAAACAGGGTAGTTCCTGTGCTCAGCTTCCCAACCGTTGCTGAAATAATACTATGAATTCTTGCAACACCTGCTTAGGATCTGTCAGTTTTACTCCATGCTCATTACATATATAACACGATCTAAAATTCAACTAGTTGTGATGACACCTAACCTAGCCCAACCCACTAGGTAAGCCAATTAACAACTATCAAATTTCAATAAAATTTAATAAGACAATTAATTAAAAGAAAATATCTGAATCCTATACATTTTTCAAGGACTAGTAGTACAAATCATGAGCTTCTAAAATTAGAATTTACAAAACTGGTATGAAATAAATACATCATATGTTCGAAAAGTACATAAAAGGATTTTTATATTCTAAGGCTACCATGAATAAGAGACAGCTACAACCGGAACACAGGTAAGTATTCAATTCCAGCTCTCGTTGATCACAACAACATCATCAGCTAACATCTGAACGCAAGGTGTAGATGTGTAGTATGAGTACAACCGATCCCATGTACTTAATCAGTAACTGTTGACCTAAGTCACTGCATGGTTTTGAAGATTGACAAATGCCTACCCAGTTGAACCAGGTCCATCAAGGCAAACATACTCGAACGAACCCATTGGCACAAGAACCGTACATGCACAGGAGATAAACATGATCTGTGAATTATCCATGAACTAAAAGGTTGTATCCTAATGCGAAAAGATTGCAAATTTATAAGAGGTTAGAGTTCGAGTTCAGCAAGGATAGAAACAAAGGAAGGAAGTTGAGATAAACACAAACTCTTCCACCAAGGAAGAGTTTCATTAGAACTAAACAAGAACATCTCAACTTCTGGCGCTATATAATGTTGAAGTATTCCTAATGAATAATTGATCGCACAAAGTCAGAATTGAAGCAAAAACTGAAAGCAAAATTACTAGAGAAATTTTGCAAGAAGAATCCTTGTGCGACACAAAGGTTACTGACCAGCTAGAAGAACCAGTTCCATCTATTTGTCTTTCGAGTCTAGTTGGTTGTAGTAGGTGATTTAATATTGTATCTTTCAGCTTTATTAGAAGCAATTGTAATAGGTACACACTGTTCAAGTTAGAGTTAACTTGAAGCTTGTCGCAATTAGCTAGAGGCTAGTTTGCTACAAAGGGATTAGAGTTAGTCCTAGGTTTACAAAAGAGTTTATTTTGAAAATGTTGTTTGCCTCAGAGTTGTAGTGAAGAGTTTGGGAAAATCCTACTGAGGAGTAGGTCGTGGTTTTTTTCACCTTTTGATCCAGGTGTTTTCCACGTAAAAATCTCTGTGTTTTTACTTTACTGCATTTATTATTCCGCACCAGTAGAAGTTGGAACACCAAGAAGAACTAGGTTCTTCTATTGAGACAGCACTCGAAAATTGGACACCACACAAATCAGCTCCCCCTCCTCTTGTGTGGTATTGACATATAAAACATCAATTGGTATCAGAGCGGGTTATCCTTGAAGAGGCTAACACCTTAGGAAAAGATTAAGATGAGTGCATTACCTGAAAAGTGTAAAGTGAAATTCACCACTACGCCACCACTATTTGATGATCACTTGCAGATGACTGATGGATGCTTCAAATGCGATAAAAAGAACCACATGATCAAGAACTGTCCTATGTGGGAAGTTGATGTGTGGCTAGAATTCATGGTTTAACACGTTATATGCCTTACATTTTATGTGCTTTAATGATTAATGATAAAAAAACACTTTGTATGTGCATAATGGAGTCTATTTCATGTGTAGGTGAATTGGAGATGGAAGCCGAGCTAAATGGATGCATAAACGTCGAAAATACGCTCAAGAGGCGAAGAGGAGTGCACCGGGCTATAGCCGGGCGTTTGAGCCTTAAGGTCAGGCCTGGTCTGGCTTTATCCAGGCGTTTGAGCCTTAAGGCCAAGCCTAGACTGGCATTACCCAGGCCTTTGAGCCATAACGCCACGCCTGGCCTGGCTTTATCCAGGTGTTAGGGCCATAAAGCCAGGTCCCTGGTCTGGTCCAATCCGAGTTTTGAAGATTTTAAGTGTTTCCCGGTTTGAATAAAAGTCTCCTACATGTTTAGGGTTTATCCCAAACATATAAATGGACCCAAAAACACAACTTGAAGGGGGGATGCCATTAGAGACAAGAGACGCCTGTGGAATACGGCTCAGAGAAGCAAAACATTGATTTTTACATCTTTTATTCATTACGTTGTAGTTTAATTATGCAAGTTATTTTGGGTATGATTCTTATGAACATGTTTAGCTATTTCTTTAATCTAGGGTTTTGGTGGAACCCGTTGGGGGATGAACTTATTGTGTTATTAATATAGTTTTGATTGGTTGATTAATCTCTATTTGTTCAGCTACGTTCTTCTTGTAGTTGATTGAAAGGTCCCTCAATTAGCTGTTCCTATTTATTATGTATCTACTTGAGAGA